>JAVLUZ010000483.1:0-66700 GCA_036768485.1 Mermis nigrescens
CTTGACGATAATGACATTGAAAAGTTTTCATAAAAAAATTAAATGATATTTCACGCAATAGTCAAAACTTGACAGTTTCGGACTAAAAGATCGCAAGGAAACACTCAAAGTAAGGCATCTTCTCAGATTTATCTGAAAATGAAAAATTCTGGGAGCATAAACTTTTTGCGGAGGTGAAAAACTTTTTTGTAGGGAGCGAAATCCCTTTCAAGCGCCCCTCTTTCCCAGATCATGTACGTCTGCAAATGTGAGCATAAGTGAGCGCGATTGGCGGCGTTTAAACTCGCACCATTAAACTTTAGCCTGCTTATTGTTTAGGGCGACTGTATTTAACATGTGTTTTTCTTCCAATATTCTTCTTTACACTCATGCGCGTAATAAGTCGTATTTTGTTTTCAAAAGCTGTTGCCATTTGAAGCCAGTTAAGTAACTATTTTGCACCGAGCCCGCGGCGCCACTGCCGTCTTACTTTACACACAAGGTTTTGTGGTGTAAAGTTCCCCGTTCTAATCTATTTTTCGTGATTTTTCTTCTAGATTTCGCAAATTCCTACTTTTTATGGGTTCGCCGCCGAACGCAGTTCGCGACGCCAAAGTGAACGGCGTGTGTAAAACGGTGGCCGAATTCGCGTTGGAATACAGAACGTGCCGCGAAAAAATGTTGCAACAAAAGAAGCGAATGCAAGAGAAACGCGAAACGCAATAAGACTCGCGGCAAATTGATGCCTTTTCGAAGCGAAGCAAGAGTGGTCGCGCGTCGCCAATCATCAGGTTCGTACGGTAGCGTAAACTGGCGATAGGATACTGTATGTATGTGGTGTAAAGTAACGATGAATAGCGTAGTGTAAACTATTTGTTTGTTCAACAATGCTGATGTAAAGTGACGACGAATAGCTTAGTGTAAACTATTTGTTTTCTAACAATGCTGATGTAAAGTGACGATGAATAGCGTAGTGTAAACTATTTGTTTGTTTAATAATGCTGATGTAAAGTGACGATGAATAGCTTAGTGTAAACTATTTGTTTGTTTAACAATGCTGATGTAAAGTGACGATGAATAGCTTAGTGTAAACTATTTGTTTTCTTAACAATGCTGATATAAAGTAGAGTAAAGGCGTTGCGATTCTGAACCATCGGGCGCTTTAATAATATTGAGAGGATCGGTGTAAGTTGATCACAAAATGAAAATTGTACATTGCTTTTGGAACGTCGTTAAATAATAGCTTTTACAGTGGGTATCGTGAACTAATAATAGGATTTAGTATAAACCAAATGTTTGGTTTACAATACTTACTAACGTAAAATAATGTAGCGGTGTAGGAATTCAGAGTCTTTATACGCTATAATATTGAAGGAATCAGTTTAAAGCGGTCAAATTGAAAATTGCAAGCTGCTTCCGGAGCGTCATCAAATAGCGGGTTAAATAGCAGTGTAAACTAATGATAGGATGATTTATTGATTTATAGGGGCAAGCCCAGAAATTTAATGCGAAGTAAAATAATAGAGCATCAATAGTGGAAGAAAATTCGATCCGATGCTGAAGCGAAAAGTGTAAAGCGTGTAAAAGAAAAATAAATGCACCCTTCTGTTAAGTAATTTATAATTAATTTAAAAGAATAACTTGAACTTTACTCATGAAATAATAGCGATGTTAAAAGCTTATGTATGAGATGCAAGTGTAAACTACTGTTTCAGCTTACTGAACTAATGTAAACAGACGCACCAGCGTGAAAAACCGTAAACATAACGCGCTTAGTGTTGGGCAAAACGGTGTAAACTGGCGAAAGGACATAAAATACAGAGAACTATCTTTCGAGTTATTCGATATCAGGAGATATACACCAATCATGGTTGTATTTAAATTGTGCACAAGCAGATAATTAAATAGTACGATTTATCCTGGTGACGCAGAAAATGTAAACTTTTTGCAAAGTCGTATATACGAAGGGGTTGGCCTAAAAAAGTTTATCAAGGCTATTATATACGCCTGCTATTGTGAGCTGTTTGAAACTACACTAATACAATTCATTTGACTACTTGATGCAACCTGTATTTGTGAACATCTATAATAAGTATAGGCTGCTGCTTGCTTTACAAGGTTTATGCTGCTTGCAGTCATTCACCCCGAGTTACTATAAGAAAAGTGTAAAGTAAACCAAGTTGGCAAATATTCGAGGCCAACTGCAATCCTTCGTGTCTTTTTTCCATCTAGCCATATGGATACTTGTGGCCGAGCCCATAATACATGGGCATTCCTGGTGTAAACAACGCGTCTTGAAATCGAGTAAACTTGGTTCAAGTACTATGTATAACATTTTAATGCTTGCTTTAGCCACTATTCTTTGAGATTGAAACGTCGAATTATTCTTTATTTAAAAGAAAATCGTTTTTCGTTAGAATTTTCGGATCGACGGATAAGTGAAAATTTTGACAGATTTGGCCCCTTTTGATTTGTGCTTTATATTTTGATACTCTTAGCTAAGTTGTCTAATGTATTCAATTTAATTTACGCCGTGCATGTAACGGCTGGAAATTCAAGGTGGGATTCCGCGGCCGTTTGGGGGCAGGACCTCCAATTTTTGGCCAACAAACGCCTGAAAAAGGCCAAAAAATTCGATTTTTCCCAACAATCGGGGCTTGAAAATTTTCAGGCTCTGGGGGGATAGAGGGGACGACCGCTTTTGGGTGGGGGCCAGTTCCTCCTGTTACGTATATGTATGGTTTACACGATAAATGCGCAAAATTAGGTTTTCGTTGAAAATGAAAAGATTTTTCTAAAGTACTTTTTTGCTCAAAAACGATGGGTACACGTCAAAAACGCCATTTTAAGCGTTTGTCTCGGGATCCTCTTTTCCCTACAAGATGAAAATTTCCAAAAAGTTTGTAAGCTTGATATGTACATAAAATATGGTCAAGAATGGTTGCACGACGCGAAGCATTGCGGAAACTGGCCCTTCCGAGGTGTTAACTTTTTTACGAAGGGGGCTTGAAAAATGCCTAACGTATTTTATGGGTTACACCGTTTTTTCGCATCGTCGGACTTGTTGGTACTATTATTCCATCTTTTGTACATATGAAAAGAATTTTGGAAAAATTCTAAAAAATTAAACAATTAAAAATGAGAAAACATTTCCGTTCAAAGAAACTTATCGATCAAAACTCGTATTTATAATTTAAGAACGGCGACGATTGCAACAGATTTGGCTTCTATTCGCCCATCAACTCACAGTGGCAATGGGGAAGATACGAGTGAGTTGAATAAATAACCAAACATAATCAATCGTTAGCTAATAAGCCAAATAGGCTGTTGCAACTATTAGTGTAATTGATGAATAATAATCGTGATTAATGTCGTAAAATACGGTTAGTAATCAGGCACGTATCTCTGGGGGGAATGGAGGGATTCGGAACTTCCCTCCCCCAAATTTAGAAAAATCGGACAAATAGGACTGTTTAACCGTTATTTTGTGCTATTTTTGGCCTTTTTGGGCTTAGTCCCCCAAAACTTTGTGTTGTCCCCCCCGAATATAGGACGGCCAGCTACGTGCCTGTTAGTAATTATAGGAATAATAAACAGTAGCGATCAGACCCCCTTCATTTTTTGACCTTTGAAAATTTTTTCGACCCCAGAAATTTTTTCACCCTCCCCAGAATTTCGGTGCTGCCCACCTATGGAGATTAGGCGTTCTCGTGACACTGGTGGACTGGCAGGTCTTTTGGGGTTAGGCTTCCTAAAGTTAGAAATTTTCTAACCCCTCCCCATTTTCTGCAAAATTTCGATTATAGCCATTTTTAGACGCTTTTCTGCTATTTTTGGTCGCAAATTAAATTTATCCACCAGATACAAATGGTTCACTCTACTCCGGCCTCTCGTGGGCATGAGAAGCAGGGGTCTGCTGGCCCCAAAATCGTAAAAACCCTCCTGCCGTAATTCATAGACCACTTAGGATTGAATTTTTGGTTATACTTTTGGCAGATTTCGCTTCATAAGACCATCCTGAATTTGATTGCTGCCAATCGTAATTGGGCAGCAAGAAAATTCTGGGGGTCAGGATGGGTAACATCGCCAAAAGTTTTACTACAAGATAGAGTTCTGCGGGTTTACAGCACACGTGGGCGGGGGTATGCACATCCAGAAGTTCGTATACCCCAAACCGAAATACCCCCAGAATTCAATTTAAGTTTTTTCGCGAAGTTTTGATGCTAATGAATAGTATTCGATGAGAAACCTTTAAAAATGCTGTTTTTATTGCCATACTACCATTTTTAAGACTATTTTTTGACCTTTGAGAAATCTTGCACATCACCCCTCCCCTAGAATTTTGGTGCTCTTTACCTATGGTCTTGAGTAATCTGGGGGAATACAAACCATAGGTGCACAGCATGACTGATCTGGGGGGTCAGCCAGTCTGGGGGCAGTCGAAAATTGAGCTTTTTTGGGCCAAAGTCACCTCAAAAACTGGTATCAGCGCTAAAATAACGTTATAACCACGTTATTACACAGTTGTCGGTCAATTTGAACTTTTTCTGAGGAATCCCCCCACGTGCATGTCTGATACAAAGCCCCCAACCCCTCATGTCACATAGTGCTGCCAATGTATGTCCTCACTCAAAATTTTGAGCTGTCATGTACGTGTCTGCCATCAGAGGGGAACAGCCGAATTCTGGGGGTTCGACGGGGCGGAATCGCCGAAATAGCACCAAAAATTCAATTCTGGTCTTCTATCAATTTAGGAGATGGGGCCGCCGAACTCTCGAAGGCTTCATGACCATACGTGGGCAGCTATAAATTTCTGGAGTCCGATGGGGCCAAGTTGCTAAAAATAGCACCAAAAATTTAATTCTAGGAGTCTATTGATTCTTGTGGGGTCCACGGGATTCTGGAAGACCCAGACTCCCTCCCCTTCCCATCCAGACCCCCATGCCCATGTGTGCGCTAGACTCCCAAACTCTTACGCCTATATATGTATGATGCCTATGGGCATATGAAACGCATTGGCGTCTATTCGCTGCAATACAGGACGGCTTAGTACGAATACGATTGCTAAGCGGCAGTCGCCTCAGCGATGCGATATTTCGCGCGACACCAAAAATCACGTGCGAAATGGCGTGCGGCCGACGCCGTTCGTCGCCGACGACGACGTCGCGTCGACTTGCAGCGCCGCCGCCGACGACGACGCATTGCTCGACGATTTGGCGCGCGCGGCGTCGCGCGTCGTCGGATCGTCGAGCGATTTTTTAGCGACGCGCGAGCGACGTCGCGCGCGAATCTTGAATCGTAAGTCGGCGCGACGGACGCGCACTTTTAACCAAAGCGATTTGGTCGACGCGACGTCGACCGATAACGATTGACATCGTTTGTGCAAAAATGATTATCTGATATTCGTTTGACTCGTTCTTTTAGCGGATTCTCGTTTTTAGCTGTTTGCACTGTAGTTTACACTACTAGTTTTTGATATTGCGTAGGTACTTACATTGTTTAAGTAGTAATTTAGTGATCTGGGCTTATGTCATAGGACTACTTAGTTTAGTCGTCTTATGTAAACAGTCGCTTGTGAAATCAAGCTGTGGGCCTTGGCGGGAAGAATCGTTTTTTTTTGTGTAAAGAATTATTAACTTTACATCACTATCGGCCTAAAGTGTAACTGCCTGCCTGCCGATTCATATTTTTCGAAGTTCGTTAAAAAATAAATTTACGCTATAGTCTGTTTCGCGGAACCTTGTGCGTGGATCATAATTCTTGAGTTGATGTAAATCGATTGCAAAAGCGTTTTAAACTGAAGCAGCGATCACGATACTGCGCATTGCAATTGATAAGCATATGAAGTTTCGCTATGCGAGATTGTATTACGTTAGGCTTCCTAGAAATCACTTTTGTAGCTGCTCGCTAGATCGCTAAAAGTTGATTTCCATGCACAAGGTTTCGTGAAATGGACTATACGTGTTGTATGAGAAGCTGATCAAGCTTAGAGCACTTCATCGTCGTTGTAAAGTGTAGGAAAAAGTGGTGGTTTGCAGTAATAATTAACACATCAATAGAGGAAGAACGGCGTTTAGACTGAAGTTAGAAATCAAGTAGCCTGTATTGAAGTTAGAAGCTTTACGCCAATGCAATAAAAATGGCCAAGGAATTGTCTTACGAACAGGATGCTCGTTTGCTATGTAAAGTGTAAAATAGGATAAGCCATTTTAAAAGGATTTCATGATGTAAAGTGTAAACATAACCTTTTAAAATTTATTTGATTTACACTTATCAGCTTAGCAACATTTAACGACCGATCGGTATATCCGCTCAAACCGTTTTAGGATTATTTATAATTTTAAGGCCTGGATCTTGATTTTAAAAAGACGATTTCGTCTGCTCGTGCCCGAAAAATAGCTAAGAATCACCGCCATGTATTCAGAGCTTCATATAACACGTTTTTGAGTTTTGTTTTGAATGATAACATTTGTCGATTCGTGTGATTTTGTTTGATCGCTTATTGATTTTCGAGTGTGATCTGATTGTTTTTTGTTTTTGACGTGTCAGTCAAAATAATACTCATTCTATGAATCGTTCAATGCTTTCTTGTGACTTTCGTGTTTCGAACAAATTGATGAGTCATCGATGATTTGAATCATCGCCACACATGCATAGCACGGGAACTGAAACCATAGATAGGCAATAGCAGGCTAATTTTGGGGATCCGATCGCGCAAAATCGATATAAATTGAATTCTGGCAGGTCTGTCGATTTTTTGGGATTCCGCCAGATTCCTAAGGAATGTAGTCCAGCAGACCAGGAAAATTTTCTGGAGAGAACGAAGCAAAATGCACGCCAAAAATGGGTTAAAATCGAAGATTTTCTTTAAAATGGCATTAAATTGACCAGAGCCAGTGCAATGTGCAGGTTTATGCTATTTTAGCATGTATATTAATTTTTTTGGGTCATTTTGGCTTAAAGATGCCCAATTTTTGCCCCTCAGAGATCGGCCGTGCTGTGCGTATGGTCCAGCCTACACGCATGCATGGCAGGAACTAAAAATTCTTTTCTATAGTGCTTTTTTGCGTTTAAAGACGATGGTATGCGTCAAAAAGCCCTTTTTTAAGCGTTTCTGACGATGCTCTTTCTAAAAAATAAAAATGTGAAAAAATTCGAAATGATTTCTAGAAAATGCATGGCGTTGACGATTTTGAGACAAAAAGATCGCTAGAAACGGTTAACACAACGCCTTTTCTGCAATTTTTTAAAATTGAAATTATGGGAGGGTTAAAATCGCCCAAACCCCACGAACATGTTTGGTCATCGATGATTCATATTTTAATAATTTACCGATTTTTTTCTTCAAAATATCCGAGTCTTTCACTTCCAGTTTCTAATATTTCTGTTGGACTCTTATCGCTTTTTAGGCGCTACATCGCGTTTTATGCTTTTATACGCGTTTACGTCATATCGCAACCCTATACGTCATATCTTTTACAACGTGTTTTTTACAATTTTGTTCGCCTAAAATTTAAAACGCTTTTTCAATGCTTTCCTATTAAATACCTTGGTATATGAATTAAAGTTAGCGAGTTTAAACGAATTGCTCGTTCATATTATAGTCGTTAACGTACATAGGCAGCAACCAGTGGCGGATCCAGGATTTTCCTTAGTGGCGGATCCAGGATTTTCCTCAGGGGGGCGGTACCCCTAAGGGGAGTGGAACTCTGACTTGGGCGGAAAAATTAGCCGTTCTAACCCGAAAATCGCTCAAAAATCCTTAATTTTGCGCACTATTTTGGGCCAATGGGGGGTGCGGCAGCCCCATCCCGCCCCCTAAATCCGCCCCTGGCAGCAACCAAATTCTCGGGAGTCTGATGGGGCTAAATTGCCCAAAATAGCAAAAATTCAATTTTGTGGGTGTATCGAATTTTGCGGGGATCCGTTGGATTCTATTATTATTTCGTGCTTAATTTGTTTTAACAAACAGGTAAGACTGAACGAGGAATGATTGTGAAAAGTTAAAACCACGTAGGGGCTAAATAAACTGTATGTAGTATGTACTATAGTCTCTTTCAAAAATCTTGAGACATTTTTTACAGTATGGTGATACGGAAGGAAGTGAAAATTGAGCCAATCAGCTTAGGGCCTTCATCCGATTGGCTATAGCCTATTGTACGTTATTTGGCTCTATATCTAGAGCTTTGTCAGCCTGGCTCTGAGGATCTGCGAGAGCTTGACCATCAGCTTCGCGCAAGAAAAATTCTTATCACCAAACGTGGGCAGTTAGAATATTCTGGGGGTGCAAGATTTTTCGAATGGTCAAAAAATGGCCTTAAAAATGATGGTATGGCGAAAAACACCATTTTTCAACGTTTCTCATCGAGCACTATCCATCGGCATCAAAAAGTTGCGAAAAAAACGAAAAATTTCAAAAATTGAATTCTGGGGGAGGGTATTTCGGTTCCTCAGGGTTGCCTTCCCCCCACGCCCAGGTGTGCTTATCACGCGCTGAATAGAACTCCGTATTTCGTGCTGTGAAGCGAGTAGTAGACCATTTGGGGAAGCTTCGGCAAAAGTCTAAAATATTACTTAGCTTGTTGTATGTACTATTAGGAAATCAGTTGATGCGAGAGGCGGGCACTAATAAACTTCTCTTGGCTGATTTGTTAATACTTTCAAATTACCATACTGCAAAGTCTTAAGAATTTGAAACAGACTATATGCATGATAATTGGCGTGAAAAAAGTATCGATGTCATTTAAAGGGTTAAAATTACTATTCTGTTCGAAAACGTCGTTGTACTCCTTAAAAGTCCGAAACAAGACGATTTACTGTAATTAGGCAATTCGGCTCAGCGAGGGTGAGTGGCTGGAATTCTTATATTTTGAATGCACTAATCCGTCCATATAAATCTAATTTAGGCTTTTAATCAGTGCTGGGACATCATACTACACTAAGTGCACTAGATAAAAAGGTGTCGGCTGGAATCGAACCCGGGTTTGTTCCAGGTTAAGCGGACGTTTTACCATTGAGCTACGCGGGAGTTCGCGGCGTTTCTTTGACATCTTAGTCTATTGTGTTTAAAGTGTCAACTTAGAATAAGCTGAATGCGCGATTTTATCTGTAAGTTGATTGATCTGCTGGAAGAACGAGAATAAATTATGCCGCAAAAATGTAATTGAAAAACCCTGTGGCTACAGTGAGACCTAGAAACCTACAGTAAATAAGAAAGAAAAGGTTACTGTAGCCTCCGAAAACATTTAGGTACTGGAAAAGCTCTCGGATAAACGAAACAGACCATAGATACCTTTGCACATATATGTTGTAAACAAATCGTTATTTCATTTCATGTTGGTAAGATACATATACATAGCAGGTAGATAGTTTGTAAATCCATCGCCTTAAGTCTAATATATTTCATTGAACTAAAATGTTCTACTGTACAATTAGTATGCAACATCGAAACAAACGATATCGCAGCACATGCAAAATATGTAGGCGGACACATAAATAGTAAAATTGACCGGAACAGAATGAAAGGCACCAATGGGTAAGCGTTCATTTGGATTCAATCGCAAGTAAGTTACTTATTCGACTTTTTTGACTTGGAGACAGGTGTCTTAATACTCGTGATTGTAGGATTCGACTTTCCGGAAATCGATCGTGTGCTAGGCGGCTTGGTCTGTTTGGGCACTTTGTCGATCTTTGACGGAGATTTGATGAAATTAGGGCTGGATTTCGCAGATTTCTCGCGATTCGGTAATGAAGGCCCGGCGCCTTTTAGGTCACCACCACCTTTTTTTAACGCAGTCCGTTGCGGTTTAGCACCCTCCGTACTGCGCTCGCGAAATTTTATCTAATGCACAAATGTACTGATGTACACGGGCAGTCTGGGTGGTATAAAACTGGCAAAAATAAAAAAACATGCCAAACATTCAATTCTTGGGCTATCGATTTGGGATCTACCGGATTCTCAGGGATCTAACCACACCTGGGCGTGCAGGGTATGCACCCCCCAGAAACCAAAATACCCCCAGAATTCAATTTTTGAAAATTTTTTTCCGCAATTTTTTGATGCCAGTAGATAGTGCTCGGTAAGAAACGTTGAAAAATTGTGTTTTTTCGCCATACTGCCATTTTAGGCCATTTTTTGACCTTTGAAAATATCTTGACCCCCACCCCCAGAACTTTGGTGCCGCCCACCTATGGGTCTAACCCTCGAACGCTTCACACTCACTTATAACCATAGGTGGGCAGCACCAAAATTCTGGGGGGTGAAAAAATTTCTGGAGGGGGTGAAAAAATTTTTAAAGGTCAAAAAATGGTCTTAAAAGTAGTCGTATGGCGAAAAAAACACCATTTTTCGACGTTTCTCATCGAGCACTATCCAATGGCATCAAAAAATTGCTAAAAAAGCAAAAAATAATTTTCTGGGGGGGGATATTTTGATTTCTGGGGGGGTATTTCAACTTCTGGGGGTGCATACCCCCCAAACCCTCCACGCCCATGTGTGCTTATAACTCGTAGGTGTACCACGTTACTCACTCGAAAGTATGTAGGATAAAAATCACTGATATGTACACATCTACACACGTTATTTTCCCACCATTTTACATTCCTGATGGCATAACGTCAAAAGATAATATTATGTAACTTTTCTTGTCCCGAATTCGCAGAAAACCAGCCCACGCTGACGTTTTGTCGTCAGATTCCCATTAGCAGAACCCAATTATTGGATTTGCTTCTCGATCTCATTGCTAATATATCCTCGTAGTACATTTATGTTTAAAAAATATCCCAACTATAAAATATCTATAATCTATCTAAAAATCTAATTTATTTATATTCTATGTATAATCTATCTAATCTATCTAATCTAGAATCTATAATCTACATATAAAAAATCTATTAAAAATACAAAAAAATAAAACACATCCTTCAACAAGGGAAAGCCGCAGCAAATTGAGAAAAATAGAAAAAGAACAAAATTTCTTAGTTTATATTCGATGCATGCATGGCGTGGAGGACGCATGCTTAGATTCCGCCTCTATGATGCTCATGGGGAGTTTGGTTAACCCGAAAAAGTATGCAAGGGCTCTAATTTTTGGCTGGGGTAATGGCCATCTTTTGTCATGAAAAGCAAGCGGGCCAAAAACGACTTGAAAAATCAAGTTTTTGTTCATAGATCGGAATTAGCTCTTAAAACCGATGCAAATTCAAAAAAATATCAGAAGTGCTTGAAAGTGGCTAAAAACTGTACATTAGCATACTTTACTTATTTTAGCATTTAACAAGTTTCTGACGCCGTTTCGGCCCAAAAAAGCTCACTATTTGACCTCCCGGATCGGCTAACCCCATAGATTGACCTCGATGTGCGAGGTGCTGAAGTATGTTTAATCGAGGTGCACAACGATGGGATCATTGATTACCCCAGATCATACCTGCATACCTGGGCGTGGGGAGTTGGGTGTATGCACCCCAGAAAACAAAATACCCCCAAGAATTCTATTTTTAATTTTTTTTGTTTTTTCCGCACTTTTTGATGCCTATGGATAGTGCTCGATGAGAAACGTTGAAAGATGGTGTTTTCCCGCCATACCACCATTTTTGAGGTTGTTTTTTACCTTTGAAAAAATCTTGCACCCCCTCAGAGCTTTGGTGCCGCCCACCTATGCCCTAGATGTGGAAACTTTTCACATTATAGGTACATTGTGTATAGGTAACACAACTGAGTTCCAGACACACACGTGAGATGAAACGGAGGTGCAATTACATTGTTAATAAAAGGACAGTATTTAGGTACCTATACGTTATTAATACTAATACGAAAGGTACATATGGAATTTCCAAATTTGCATGCAGCGTTTAGCTGTACCTCATACTGCGGTGCAGCAGTCGCAATCAAACATGGGCAGCGATCAAATTCGGTGTGTCTGGATGGGGTAAAACTAGCAAAATCCCAAAGGACATGCGGGGGTTTATCGATTTTTGGGGGTCCTCCGGATTCTGGGTGGTACAAATAACCCCCTTCCAAACCCTTAAGCCCATGCGTGGTCGCAATAATTCGTTGAGTTGGAAAGAGCGCATGTTAATGGCACTTTCGAAATTTGATCAAAATTAGAGACAAATATTTCGAGCAAAATTATGCCATTAAAATTATGCCCGACATCAGACACAGATAAAATATTTTCATTAAATGAAATATCTAATAGTAACGCTTAATGAGCGCCCAAATATACTCACGGCTGACTTTTTTACCTATGAAATCTTGACAAGCAGCGGGTGATTGCTTAAAAGATTCCTGAAATCTTATTATTTTTCATATTGATGCTTTTATTATTGCTCGATTTCATAAGCAAATGGTATTGCTTGCAAGCAATCTTGTAAGATATCGAATTCTTAGAAGATAGCTTGTACCATCTTGCATAGTTGCATATCTTTGCATTTTGCTTATATGCATTCACAAGCAAGGCAAGAAAAATGACAAGCATTTTTGTAAGATTTGACAAGTAAAAAGCCATCTTATAAGAAAATTAGCTGCTAGTTGCGTAAGCATGAATAAGCAAATTTATAGGTCTTTGTACGCATTATTGCAAGATGGATTGTTTTGCTGCTTCCTGCTTGTAATCACTGACAAGCAGACAAGCAAGATAAGATTTAATGTACATATAGTTACGAGATTTCGTGTGTGGTCATCATTTTGGTCGGGCCATATGATAATCCTGATCCAAACTGATGATCATGTGCAGTAAAATTTAGTCAGATTGCCAAAAGGTAGGGTTGTTAATCGTTATAATAACGTTAGTTGCTGGATAAAGAAGCATTCTTCTTGAAATTTTGGCGGAATAGTTTTCACAGTGAATGAATGTTTTGATTTTTACCGTCGAAGCGAAAAATTAGAAACAATGTTAAATTTGTTTTTTGACCTTAATATTGATGCTTGTGGATTTTATACTGCATTTTTAGCTTTGGCACAAAATTCTTAACCAGAATGTGTAAAGAATACAAAAATTTATCAAGAAGGTTATGCTGGAAGATACCTTTAAAAAATTAACGATATTGAAATAACGTTAACGCTTCCTAAGGCGGTTAGGGGAGAGCATTGGTTAGCTATGTGAATACAGTCTGTTTCACTTAACTTTGCGGTTTTCTTTTGAATTTAATCCGCATGAATCAGGCTACAGCAGTGGCGAACGTCCTCACTGTTAAATATCACAACTACGGCGTTAGTTCTAGGCTTTTTTGCAGGCACTTTAAACTTTTGAAAAAACCTTAAAGTTAAATGAAACAGACTACAAACGTTCAGGCACAAGTCTTTTGAATTCTGCACTTAGTTGTACTACGCATCTCCAATCTGCCAAAGCAACTCAGTTAGTGTGCAGCGCTGGGGGCCCATGCCAGGCTCATAGCAAGAGGTAGTCTTGTAAAAGATGTCTTTATCTTTATCTTTTTAGCAAGATAAAGATAAAGATAAAGATATCTTTATCTTTAACGATTTTTGTATCTTTATCTTTATCTTTCTGGAAAAATCACAGGCTATCTTTATCTTTATCTTTTTGACAGGAATTTATCTTGCAAAAAAGATAAAGTATGTACATAAGTTAGCATGTAGTCCAAAATGCAGGTTTGACGTGAAATTTATTTAGACGCATTCAAGTTTTACTGTAATAGAAGAAAATAAAAGAAAAACAAACGATTGTTTAAAGCTATGGCATGCGGCCCAAGCTAATGCCTGTATATCAACCTAAGTAAGCAAGACTGATACCGATCTGAGCGGGAGTACTACTACTAGCACCCACGTTCATCTAAGTCCAAGCCCAGGAAAAATAAAGAAGTTTGAAATAATCAATAACTGTTGCGACTATACTCCGCACAGGCGCATAGAGCAGGGTTTTGATGCTTGTGAAAAGAAAGAAGTGACTTGCTGTCTGTCAGTAGTAGTAGTACATGGGTCAGTCAGATACCGCGGGTTAAGCCCCAAACCTACATTTATGTGTGCTTAATGCCTATCACCTCTTTGATCTCAGGTGTAAAAATTAGGGCATTCAGTTGGCTGCTTTACATCACCCACTCTCGTTTATTGCACTTCACAAACATCATTCACCTGGGTCCAGGCGACCATATTTACATATGTACACTTTATCTTTATCTTTATCTTTATCTTTATCTTTTGGTTCCTTTATCTTGCAAATTATCTTTATCTTTATCTTTCTTAATTTTTTATCTTTATCTTTATCTTTATCTTTATCTTTTAGATTTAAAATTTCAACTTTATCTTTATCTTTTATCTTGCAAAAAATCCTTATCTTTTACAACACTAGCAAGAGGGTTGGGTAAACAATGTTATGTAATGTATAGTACATTTACCATACCTACTATTTCTCACAAGCATACATGGACAAATCGCGCAACTTCATTCAACCCAGTCAATGGGAACCGGGTCGGTATCAATGGGAAGAGCTGCCGGTATCAATGGAAAATTTAGAAATTCGGAACAAATCGAAGAAAAATGATGGAAATTTACAAAAAGGACTCTAAAATCAGTCAATCAACTAGAAAATAGAATATGAATCCAGGTAAATACGTGAAAACCATTTGAAAATCAGCTAATCAATCAATGACTAACCAACCAATAATCAGTCAAACAATCAATAATCAACCCATTAAACACTAAGCAACCAATCAACCAACCAAACAACCATTTAGTACAAGGATAACCAACCAAATAATTGGGCAGCCGGTATCAATGGGAAGACCGGCCTTTGTCCATGTATGCTCACAAGAAAAGCTAAACTTTTATACATGATGCTCAGAGTTCTGCAGACCAAAATTCTCACAATAAATGATACCGACCTTACATCATGTTCATATAAATACTATTACATAGGCCTCAATTCTTACAAGAAACGCGCAAGCAGACTAAAAATCGTACAAGAAATATGATTAGACAATTAAACGCTTATAAGTTTAAGTAAGCGAACCAAAATCTTGCAAGACGTTTATTGAAAAACTTATTGGCATGCATAGCCAATCTTCAGCATTCTACAGTTTGGGTGACTTACGAGAAAACCGAATAAACCGTGCTAGAATCAATGCAGTTTTTGGTCTGGAATTCAAATTTTCACGTCAGAAATGGCCTCTTATGAATACAAACAATAAGTGAATATTGTTTGTATTTAAAAAAAATAAAAAAATAAACACAAACAATAAAACAAGCAATAAGCTTTTGATTGTATGCCTCTTAACAAACGAAGAAAGTTTAGCCTAGAATTTTGATTTTGAAAAAATTAACACAATAAACTGAGTTATATAGTGTATAAAAATCCAGAGAAAATTGGATACATCAGCACACAATGTCTTTTGTTTATCTAGATGCATCTGATGTGTATTTTAAAGCCGTAAGGGACACTACATAGACAAGGTTTAGAATTAATTTAAAATAAAGGCACTTAAATCATTGTGTACAACTAAGTGATATAATGGAGTCGAATTTTGGTAATTTTCTTGAAAATCTTATACTTGCTTTTAAGTAGTCCTTTTTGTTATAAAACCCGTGAGTATTATATTTCATGTTCACATTAATCGAGTTAATCCAAAATACCATCGTCTTAGTCAAGTAATAAATTTGCGTGCATGATTGGGGCATCTTGCACAATAATGCAGTCTCACATATTTGGTGGTCGTGACTAAGGCGGACTACCAAAACTTTTTTGGTAAGCACTTGCATGTATTTGTAAACACATGCTAGTATGTGCTTCTAAGATGCATGCATATTCTAACATGCAGTCAGCTTGAATCTTGTAGAAGTGCTTGTAAGCACTTGCAAGCAAAATGAT
Organism: Mermis nigrescens; assembly: GCA_036768485.1. NCBI lineage: Eukaryota > Metazoa > Nematoda > Enoplea > Mermithida > Mermithidae > Mermis > Mermis nigrescens. The sequence continues at coordinate 15,801 of JAVLUZ010000483.1, forward strand.
AAGCAAGAGGACATTGCTTGCAAGCATTCCGATAAAAACTTAAATTTTGAAAGTTTGCTTGTTAGAATTACATTTTCCTATAAGTTGGCAAGTACGACAAGCAGAAGGTGCAGCACTTGCAAGAAAACTAGCAAGCATTTCTATCAGATTCTTTCGTAAGCATTGTAGGCAGACATAACATGGAAAAAAGGCTATGACAAGAATAAAAAGTTTTATGCAAAATAGCTTGAATCTGTGAAAAACTGTTAATGAAGATTTGCGCTATTCATAATCTAAGCGCAAGTTTTCAGTGGTCAACTCTTATCCACACTGGACTGATGACGAAGATTATACATGGGCAGCAGCAAAATTCTAAAGGGTCCGATGGGGCAAAATCGATAGCATTAAAAATTCAATTCTGGAGGTCTATCGTTATTTCCTTGGGAGGGAGTCTTTCAGTTTATCGAAGAGGGGATCTAAACATCACGCGTTCATGTGCACTGACCATAGATACAAAGCATAACCGATCTGGGGGGTCTGCCGGTCTGGGGGGTCCAAAATTGAGCTCTTTTTAGACCAAAATTAGCTTATAAATTGGCATAAGCAATAAAATAGCGTTATGTTATTACACAATTTCTAGTAAATTTAAGGCACTTCTGAAAAAATTTCCCAATTTTCATCCCTTCTTGACTTTCAGTTCGCTTTCTTTTCCCTGAGAGAATTCATTTTTCTATTCTGGTGTTCTTGACTTCGTAACCCCCACCGGCATGTCTGGTGCTGACCACACACTGCAATTCAAGGACAGCAGCTCAATTCTGGGGAGTCCTATGGGGCCAATTACCAAAAATAGCACTGAAAATTTAGTTCTGGAGGTCTATCGATTTTGGGAGTCCACCGGATTCTGGCGCATGCGGTCCGGTCCAACCCCTCCCCCAGAAACCCTATGCCCATGTGTGCACCCCACTTGGCCAAGTCGTTTATGCCGATCAAGGAGTTTTACAATGAAATCAGGTTTTAGAGAAACATGGGTCCATTCGTCGAAAAAATAGGTAAAAACACATGTACTCGTACATATATAGCCAGACTTACCGCAAGCCATTGTTTTATCCAGACCAGCGCAAGTGTCATGCCTATCAAAATGAGAATTGAAACGAGCGCACCACACAAGACATGAATTGTTGGATCGCCTTGTTCTTCTAACTTAATTAAAAAGGAAATATATAGTGCTCGAATGAACCTCGTAAGGGATCCATAATGTAAAGAGAGGATAGGCTGAACTAGTGCTCACAAATGGGTGTGCCTGTAGAACTCTTAAAATCGATAGACTCCCCAAAATTAAATTTTTGGCACCTTTTTGGGTATTTTTGCCAGTTTTACACCATTCCAGACCCCTCACAGGATTCGGCTGTTGTCCATGTATGCTGGTGCTTGTAAACATAATACGCTAGCTGATAACACATTTGGCGCGTCGAAGAAAATTATTGCTAAATCGAGTATTTCGGCAATCGTAACGAGATTGAAAGGACCATTTGCACTTCCTCATCGATATGATTTTTAAAAAATACAAAAAAAATCGAAAAACGGTCGAATAGAGCGATTCCAATCATTTTTAGAGGATATCGATTTGGTGCTTCGCATATTCGAAGAATGAAATCCGATTCCGCGATATCTTTGGAAATTCAAACAATTTAGCATTTGGTAAAAATCAAAAAAAGCAATAATTCGCAGGCAGGGTGATTTCCGGATAATTGAGGTACACATTTGTTAGGATTTTTTCGTAAAATCGAAAATTCTACGTTGCAGTGCAAGCATTATGTGGGGGCCAGCAGCCATTCTGGTGGGGTACCCACCCACACCTTCAGTGCCATCCATTTTTTCTTAGATTTTATCTCAAACTAATCGTCCACAACACAATTCAATCGAAATCGCATATTTATTCGCAGAAATTATTTATTTTCGTTCTATCGATATCATCTTAATCATTTCTGTGTAAAAGAATGCATTCTAAAGAATCGCAGAGAATATTTACGTGCACCACTTTTACCTTGCTGACTGTAACACCACCTTCGAAGGCCATCCGTGTGATAAATAACTAGGTAATTTTTCTAGTTCAATCCTTTTCATATTACTTAATTACATAATGTGATAAGATGATAAGACGATGTGTCATTACGTCAGCGGTGGTGAGCACGGTCATCGTAGGCGACGTTTTCATAGTCGTTGACGTTGTGGTTGTAGACGTCGACGTGCTTGTGGATGTAGGCGTCGTCGTAGTCGTTGATGTTGTTCATGTTGTCGACGTTGTTGTAGTCGTAGATGTCGTTGATGTTGTTGTAGTCGTGGTAGATGGCGTTGGGCAACCGGAACAGTCAGTGAAATACTCAGTGGGGCAATGAGAGCCATTTTTTAAAATTTGGAACCAATGTCGCTGTTGACACTTATGTCCTCGCCAGAGGCACGAATCGGTTTCGTTAACGAATTGGCAAAAACGCAACTTTGTACAAATGACTCGCATGAGTTTATTGATTGCTGCGATGTTTCCCGTTCCCAGTTCTTCAGCATATGGTCGCTGAAATATCCACTTTCCTGCTAAGGCGAATTCCTCTAGATCGATCGACGAAGTAATGTTATCTGGATATATGTATACTGACCATTCAAGTAACAGGGGGATGAAACATCACCCACCCGGAGTTGATTGTCCCCCATGACCGTGTTTAGGTGTTTTTGGCCGTTTTTGGGTCAAAAATTGAAGGTCATTCACCCCCGCCTCCCCTGAAATTCGCAGTGGAGCCCCATCCGATATTTCGAACCGTTACATGTAGGCTTGACAAGTTTAAAACAACGGTTTTACTATTCATTTTTCATATTGCAAGCAACATTATGCATTTCAGAATTGTTTTATTTCCGTTAGCTCAAGATGTTAGTACTCGTACTTGACACTAATTGATTATTTCTAGCAGAAGCTCTTCTCGAGCAGATGGTTAGTTAGGTATGCATAGAAAATATTCAATTGACAATTGTAGCTGCTTAAATTCGAAGTAACGCTCAATAACTTCAGCCACACGATGATCTCAGACTTTTGGATCAAAAAATTCATAATTACAGTTTAGGATGATAAAATTTATTTTACAAACTTCTTTGATTGACTGTACGAATTATTTTTCGAAACTATTTTATAGCAGCATTTTAGTAAGAGAGCGATTGAAGCGCATCCCTGATAAGTGGGTGGAAAAAATCTAGGCAAATCATCGGCAAAGCTATTTTTACTTTTTTCTGCGCAAATGTACTCACTTTGCTCATTGAGCAAAATCATGAAGTTCGTCATATTGCCCAAATTCTTGTTGTGACTTCTAGCTATAGCCGAACTGTTCTTAAATCCAGTCGTAATAACTGAAAGCAAAACAATATGTAATTATTTTTTAGAGTTTCAGAATTTATGAATTCGCTACCGTGAAATAATCTAGCTGGAACCTACATTTCACACAATTTTAAAGCAGGTTATTCTCCCATGTTATTTGTAAATCCTCATTTTGCTGGTTCTTGTTGCAAACCTGAATTTTCAGACATTTTTCTATTTTACGTCTCCAATTTATCTGAGAAATCAGCTTCAATGAAAGTGAGATAGCTTTATGACCAAAGATAGTTTTGGTTGGCGGGGGTGGGTCGTAACCCCAGAAGTTAAAAAACCTCCGCAGATTAAAGTCGACCCTCAGAATTCCATTGTTAGTAAACTTTTTTGACAATTTTTTGGTCAATTTCAAGCACGAAAAAATTTCCGATTTTTATTCAATTTAGGCCTTCATTATATCCCACTTTCCACAGAATATTTCCCTATTTTTCATTCTGGAGTTTAGACCTCCACGTGCATGTCTTTTGTCGACCCCCTAATTCAAGAGAACCTCAGCAGTCGAATGACCCACAGACTAACATATTTAAATTTTTTTCGTTCTTGAGCCATTTTTATTGCCAATAGATGGAGCTTGATAAAACTGCGAATCCTTGCAAACCTCAATAAAAAATGATGTGCGATTTCGTGCAACTTACATCACGAATATGGTTCAAAAGTGGTTTTTATGAGTATCTCGTAGTTCTAAATCTTTTTAACAAGAAAGATCAAACCGTCAACATAAAAGATACGGGCGCAACTTATTCGTCCGTAAGTGTTAATTCTTTTGCAGATTTTTGAAAGATTTCCATGCATAAACAACCGTTTCCTAGTTGTTTTTCACGCTGTTAGTAAGCACCACACATAAGCGTTGGGGATCGGGAGTACACCATAGGTGGGCGGCACCAGAATTCTGGGGGTGCAAGATTTATGGTCTTAAAAACGGTGGCATGGCGAAAAAACTCCACCGTTTAATGTCTCTGATCGAGTACTATCTATACGTGGGCAGCATCAAAATTCTGAGGGGGGTGGGCTGCAAGATTTTTCAAAGGTCAAAAAATGGCCTTAAAATGGTAGTATGGCAAAAAACACCATTTTTCAACGTTTTTCATAGAGCATTATCCATTGGCATCGAAAAATTGCGGAAAAAACAAAAAAAAATTTCAAAAATTGAATGAGAAGGGGGGTATTTTGCTTCCTCGGGGGATGCATATTCCCCCAACCCTCACCCTACGCCCAGGTGTGGTACTACTAGTGATGTAAAAGATCATCTGGATCTGATCTTTTTATCCAGATTCAGATCCAGATCCAGATCATCTGGATCTGGATCTGGTATTTTCTGATCTGGTTATCTGATCTGGATCTGGATCTGCCAGAAAATCAGAACCCGATCTTTATCTGGATCTGGATCTGTTTAATCAACTCATATCTGGTTAAACAGATCAGAAAGTTATCTTTGCACGATAGTATTCTTTCTGTTTTACGATTTACTCTAGGTAGGTTATCTAATTAGTTTGTAGCCCTACATGCACGGATTGTGTGACAACAGCCCCACTAGTCCCAACAGCCCCACCGTTCCAACAGCCCCACCATCCAAACAGCCCCATTTTTACCAACAGCCCCACCAAAATCCCAACAGTCCCACCCGTCCCAACAGCCCCACCAGTCCCAACAGCCCCACCGTCCCAACAGCCCCACCAATAATCCCAATAGCCACACAAATCCCAACAACCTCACCAATCCCAACAGCCCTACCAATACCAACAGCCCTACCAATCCCAACAGTCCCTCCATTCCAACAGCCCAACCGTCTTAACAACCCCACCAATAATCCCAACAGCCCCACCAGTCCCAAGAGCCCCACCAATTCCCAGCAGTTGCACCGTTCCAGCAGTCCTACCTTTCCAACAGGCGAACTGTGCTAAGCACACGAGTTTAAACCCCAACCCGAAATTCTGGAAATCCCCCAAATTATGTTAGACCCCAGAATTCTATTTTTAGCACATTTATCGGTCACTTCAATCCACCAGACCCACAGAATATGTTCGCTGTTATAATCATAGATGCACAGAACGACCGGTCTGGAGAATAAGTTTTGAGCCAAAAATTGACCTCAAAACTGGTATGAATGTTAAAATAGCATAAAAACTGCGCTAATCCACATTTTCTGGCTATTTTAAAGCAGATTAGCGTGAAAGTTTTGATTTTTAATTTAATTTTAACACTTGTCTTTCCTTTTTTCACTAGAACATTTTTCATTTTTTTCTGGCATTATAGAGTAGACCATAATGAGCAGGGATCCTATCTTGCGAGATGACTCGAGTGAGGCAAAATCCTGGATTGTGCACAAATGCTGAAGCTTCAGTTCTGACAGGTCTAAAAGTTTCATAGGTAGACTTATTCTGAAAATGTAAACCTGCACACTCGTTTATGGTCTTGATAAAATATACGAATTCGGAAAATAGTCAAAAAATATCTTTCATAAAAAATTAATATTGCCCGATTTTATTGTATCGTATAATAGCATTTGCAGTAATGGTGAGGCTGCTGGGATTACTGGTGAGGCTGACGGTGGGGCTATTGGAACAATGGGGCAGTTGGGATTGGTGGTTCTGTTGGGATTGGTGGGTCTGTTGGGATTGGTGGGTCTGTTGGGATTGGTGGGGCTGTTGGGATTATTGGTGGGGCTGTTGGAACGATGGGGCTGGTGGGGCTGTTGGGATTTTTGGTGGGGCTGTTAAAACGGTGGGGCTGTTGGGACGGTGGGGCTGTTGGGACTGGTGGGGCTGTTGAGACATTACCCATGCACGCGGGGCTGAGGGAGGTTTCTGCTGGGGGTTTTGACCCCCAGATCTGTGCTGACCCCCCAGAATGGCCAAAAAGTGCCGCTGACTCCCCATAAATTTTTTTGTTTCAGAAAAAATTTTTGAAGCTCTACAGAAAAGTAACGTAGATGATAAAAATGAATTGAAGGTTGTTTTTTCACATAAATTATCATCAGAATTGACCTTTGAGAGACTTTTTTGCCTAAAAGTGGGAAAATTCCGGATCTTTTCAAAAAAATTTTGTTGAAAAAGTGTTTCAATGGATGCGCGACATCGAGAAACGTCTAAAATTAATGTTTTTAGTGCCCATGGGCCATTTTTATCGCTTTTTTGATGTTTGAGAAAAAATTTGATTTTGACCCCCCCCCGCAGAATTTCTACGCTGTACATGTATAGTTTTTAATTGGTGCACCTGTCATTTTTCATGAATTTTAACAGCGTTTTTCTTTGTTGAATTGAAATTAAGCAGGTTTCTTCATAGTATTGCATTTTGTGTTGTTAGGTAATGTATCGTTTGTGTTTTTTGACAGTGATATCCCTCTGAAATAATACACATTTCCTTTCCTACAAGCGATTAAAAGAAGCATTTGTTTCTCCTGTTTAACCACAATGTTGCCAAATTCCAGACATCTCACGTTCCTGTGAATATTTAATGCCGTTTTGTTTACAAAGTTGTTAAGTAAAGCTGTTGTAATACTTTGTACATTTTTCATGCCTCAATTTCAAGCCCGTTGGTAAAAGTCTAAACTTGTGAGTTTTCCTTTTTAGACAATTTTTACTGATATCATTTTTATGTAAAAGCTCTAAAATTAAAATTTTCCTCGACTCTGTCCCAGACCCCTCTGGGGGGCTGTTATATTAGTCCTGCCTTCAAAGACCCCCCAATCCTTGTGGGCTTGGGCGCTTTATGCCCTCCTTTTTAGCAATACGAATCGCTGCACAAAAAATATTTTTATCTGGATCTGGATCTGTATCTGGATCTTTTTAAATTCTGATCTGGCAAAAGGATCTGGATCTGGTTATTTTCTGATCTGGTTATCTGATCTGGATCTGGATCTGCCAGAAAATCTTAACCCGATCTTTATCTGGATCTGGGTAAAAATCTAGATCTTTTACATCACTAGGTACTACCCACTAACATCAAAAATTGCTAGAAAAAAATTTCAAAAATTGAAATCTAGGGTATTTTGGTTTCTGGAGCGGGCATTCGGCCTTCTGGGGGTCGATACCTGGGTGTGGGGGGTTGTGGGTATGCACCCCTCAGAAACCAAAATACATCTCTGGAATTCACTTTTTGAATTTTTTGTGTTTTTTTCGAAATTTTTTGCCAATGGATTGTGCTCGATGAGGGACGTTGAAGAATGGTGTTTTTTCGCCATACCACCATACGTGGACAGCAAGAAAATTCTGGGGGATGCAAGATTTTTAAAAGGTCAAAAAATTGCCTTGAAAATGGTGTTATGGCGGAAAAACACCATTTTTCGACGTTTCTCATCGAGCACTATCCATTGGCATCAAAAAATTGCGAAAAAAAGGAAAAAAAATTTAAAAATTGGATCCTGAGGGGTATTTTGATTTCTGGGGGGGGTATTTTGGTTTCTCGGGGGGGGGGTGCATACCCCCAAACCCACACACGCCCAGGTGTGCATACCACCATTTTTAAGGCCATTTTTTGACCTTTGAGAAAAATCTTGCACCCCCAGAACTTTGAGGCCGCTCACCTATGGTGCATTTCCCACCCCACCCCCACGCCCACGTGTGGTATACACGCCCTCTAGAAGTTGAAAAACCTCCTGCGAATTACTGTAGACCCCAATATTCTATTTTTAGTAACATTTTTGGCAATTTTTTCGGTATTTTTGGCGATTCATCCCCCATAATTTTCTTGCTGCCCATGTATGGTAAGCAACTTTTTCACTACCTATTTAAAAATTGTTTGTCCTGTCGGAGCGGCTATACTTTGTAAATAATATCTATTATTTGCACCTAACCGGCCGATGCTTGCACTTACACATTCGGCTCATTTTTTTGCGTCTGAAAATCGGGGCCGGTTTCAATAAAACATTTTGTCCGGAAATAAACTCAAGTCTCAACATACAACTTAATTCTGAACTTAGCGATTCAATAAGAATTTTAAGTTCAGACTTAAAAGGATGGACTAAAGTTCGAACTTAAGCCGATTTCAATAAAGTTATGTTGGGACTTAAAAAACATAAGTTTAGACTTACGTAAATTGACAAAAAAGTTAAGAAAACTACGAGCTGACTTGAACCAGTTGTTCAGAAGTTTTTAAGAGTCACTTTCTGTACGATTCAGCCCGGCCATGTCATGCACAAGTCAAAAAATAAGTACCCCTGATTTCAACATATATTATGCATTTTTGACGCTGAGCTTGATGGAGCAAATCATTTTTCTTGAAATCTGATATTCGTTGTGTAAAATGAAGGTAAAGTAACAAAAATGACCGATTTTGTCATATTTAACGGGGTCGTTTTTCACGTGATCAGATTCAATAATTCATTTTTTATTTGGAAGATGAAAAATTTCCACATTTTGTAAAAATAATTTAATTTAAACTTATAATAACTTTTTAGTATTTTTTGATATTATTGGAGACATAAAACATCAAGAATTTTGACTTAAATGTTTTCGACAATCTACTATAATGTTTTCGACAATCTACTATAATGTTTTCGACAATCTACTATATATTTTTGAAAGTTTGTTTGTTTGTATGTTTGTATGTTTGTGCCGGGTTGGCTCCGGCCCAATGAAATTTGGTGGGCTGATATCTTGGGCCGAGGTCGGTCCAATGGGGGAAGGAGCCGTAGCGATCTTGAAATTTCGACAAACGCACCCATTGGCCCTGGGCAGGGAAGGAGCAGGGTTTGGCCCCTGTGCTATAAGCCTCCACGATTTCGGGAGATGGCCGATTTTTTGCTATTTTTTTCAAAAATTAGTTTATACTGTTTGTATAGGGATACCCCGGCCAAGAGGAGCATGCCTGGCGACACTATGTACATTGTTATATGTTATAGCATTGGTCGGCACTGTGAAACATCAAAATACGGGTTTCACCAAATGATGCTATAACATAGGCAATTTTATAAGATAGGCATGGTATGAGATACTATGTGCAACAAGATAAGCAATGCTATAAGATAGGACGTGATATAAGATACTCTGTGCTACAGGATAGGCAATACTATAAGATAGGACGTGATATAAGACACCCCGTGCTACAAGATAGGCAATGCTATAAGATAGAACGTTATAAAAGATACCCCGTGCTACAAGATAGGCAATGCTATAAGATAGGAAGTGATATAAGATACCCCGAGCTGCAAGATAGGCAATGTTATAAGATAGTATGGGATATAAGATACCCTGTGCTACGAGATAGGCAATGCTATAAGATAGGTTTGGTATAGATACCCTGTCTGTGCCATAACATGCAGTGATATAAGATAGGAGATACCATCAGCTATAACATATCACGTGATATATGACACCCTTTGCTACAACAAACAAAAAATTTTTAAAACATCAAAAATATGGTTTGACCGAAAAAATTTTTCAAAACATCCTAAAACATCAAAAATATGGTTTGACGAAAAAATTTTCCAAAACATCCCAAAACATCAAAAATGTGGGTTTGATTAAAAAAATTTTCCAAAACATCCTAAAACATCAAAAATATGGTTTGACGAAAAAATTTTCCAAAACATCCCAAAACATCAACAATATGGGTTTTATTAAAAAAATTTCCAGAACACCCCAGAACATCAAAAATATGATTATGGCTAAACAATTTTCAAAACCATTCTGTAACGTCAAAAATATGGATTTGATCAAAAAATGGTTGACAAAAGACATTTTAAAAAAATCCAAAAAATAAAATATGGTTTGTACCAACAATTTTTTTAGAAATATCCCAAAAACATCAAAAGTCTTGAAAAATAAAAAATACAAGAGACATATTAATTCCATATAGCTATCAGGCCTAAGTTCAGCCCGGGCAACGCCGGGCAGCTCAACTAGTATTCTAATATTTTATAGCTTATCACTAGAGGCTTCTATGATAAAAAAAACAAAAAAATAAAACGACAACTTTTTGATCAATAGACGTTTGAAAGGACTGTGGTATGCTAAGAAATGAATGAAAATTGACGAATTAGCCTCAGTATGTCACTAAATTTCACCATCATTAAATGTGACAATCTTTTATAGTGCATCGTGACGTTGACTGTTATCAGAGCCTTATTCGTGCAAAAAACGTTTACTAATTAAATTACCTCTTTTTAAGTAACAGACCTTTCGCGAGAACGTGGCGAGCTAAAAGGTATAAAATTTGTGAGATTTTGACATGCAATGTCAAGAAATTTTTCTGATTTTGACAAGCAATGTCAAGAAATTTTCTGATTAATTTTTTAAAAATGTGAGCTGCAGTCCACAATGTAATATGTTGTCAAAAATAATAGAGGGACTTTATACAAAAAAAATTTTCAAAATCAAAATACCACTTTTGTACTTGTTAAAAAGAACATGGTGTGCTGAGGAATGATCAAAATTAGTCAATCTTGAAAGTGTCAAGATATTTTCGTATTAAAATTCTTAGATATAACTTGGTTAGTTGGTTGTCATTTACACTTCAGATCGGGGGACTTTTGAGGAAAAAATATAAAATATAGTACGTATGCACTGTTTGAGCAACAAAGCAACATATTTACGTTTTAATGGAACGTGGGAAAACTTTGAAATTATCATATTGAAAGAATTCTGAGTCAACACGTCAATCTGTTTTTCTGGTAGCTTTATACATTTGGGTAATCGCTCGCGCTAAGACAACACATGGGCGTGGGGGTCTGGCTGGACCATACGTGTTCTTGCGGGGAGGAGTTTGAGCCCAGTATAATGGCTGCAGACTCCCTGCAGAATGGCTGTCAACCAGTTTTGTCGAGTTTTTCAAAAGATGTGTAAAAAGTGTGCTTTTTATGCGTTTCTAGCTCATTTTTGGCTCAAAAGTCTCAAATTTTCGGCGTTTCGCGCCATCTACTCATTTTTTAACTCTACTTTGTTCAATTTTCTCGATTTTTTCCCAATATTTTCAATTTTTTCGTGTTTCCATATTCTAGAAAGAAGAAGCATTGACCGAAACATCTAAAACAGTGGTTTTGATGTGTACTTTAGGTCTTCCGGCTCAAAAACGGCACTTTTTGAAAATTTTTTGGGCCTGATTCCGCGGTGCCGCCCGGAATTCCCATGCTGTACACGTATGGTCTAGACCTATCGAGAATTTGGCGGACCCTTCAACTCAAATTCGATAGACCGCCTAGCCTAGGATTGAATTTTTAATGCTATTTTTCTCGATATTGCCCCATGACCCCAATAATTTTTTGGCTGACCATGTATTACTGTGACACGTTATTAATGCATTTTATTGAAATTTCAGAGAAATAAAAATTTAAAAGAAACGTAATGTACTGAGAAATTTTCAATTTGAACAGTTTTAACCAAAAGTCGCTCGGTAACCCTTGAGAAAAACTACAGAACTAAATTTTTTACAATTTGAGCAGCAAGTCAAAAATTTAATTGTCAGTACAATGTTTTTTTAATGCCTGAAATAAATTCGTGCTTCGTCTTAAAGAAGAATAAGAAATTTGTCATTTTAAATCGAAATTATTTTAAATTTGACAATTTCAAGCATATTAAAATCCTTAACGTCTATAAGTCGCCATTATATTTTTGCCGTCTTTCTTACAAAAGCCTCTTACAATACCTACCTCAACAACATGTCACACACCAAATGATGGACCAAATGTATAGAAATACCTACCAACAAAAATAGAAAAATTAATTGCCGCATTGACTCACAAGTCACAGTCTTCAAAATTTGATGATTTTCAAGTTACTCGTCGTTTTATTTAACGTCTGTCGCTAAAAACGTTGTCATAATATTTTTCATTTTTTACTCATGATGCTGAATGATAAGATTTAATGAGTTAATTGTAGTGTTTGACAATCATTTTTCATTAGAGAATTTTATTAGCACTTAATGTTCTCTTTTAATACGTGTGACTCAAAAAGTGACCCTATGATTTTTTGAATTTTTCATAAAGGTTCTTGATAGTTTTTGACAACATGTTACACTGTGAACTGCAGCCCGCATTTTTAAAAAAATTAGAAAAAGTATTCTGACATTGCCTGTCAAAATCTCATAAATTTCATAATTCTTCAGCCCACCACGTTCCCATTTAAGGTCTGTTTCTTAAAGCCATAAAATGTTATAATATGAACGATGGCCCGCATATGGTATATGCGCTTTATTGGAAATTGACAAAGAAATCGAAGTCAAAATTATTGATGTTTTTTTATGTTTCTAAGCATATCAGAACATATTAGAAGGAGCTTGTTCTTAAATTTAATTTTAAAGAATGTAAAAATTATTCATCTCTCAAATAAAAAAGAATTATTGAATTTGATCGCGTTGCTCTTGAGTTATGATGAAAACATTAGACCCTGTAAAATTTGACAAAAGCGGTGATTTTTGATTCTTTACACTCACTTAATACAACGAATTTTCGTTTTCAGAAAAAATGCTTTGTACCATTAAGCTCAGCGTAAAAAACTACATAATACGATAAAATCAAGGTGGATTAATTTTCGACTCATCCAACCTTGAGTCGAGTCATACAGAAAGTGATTCTTAATAGCTGTTGGTTGTAATAAATATTGTTTCAAAATGATTCTTAATAGCTATTGGTTGAAATAAATATTGTTCTATTGTTTCGTATATTGCATTTTACATTAAGTATGGTTTGTCATGGCAACAAATATCGAATAAGATCTTTGCTCTACATGATTTATAAAGTAATGAAAAAATTAACAACCAAGTTCGGATTAATTGAGCAGAATCAAGAATAAATGCGAAAATTGAGCGTATGGTTATAATCCTGTGACTTTTCAAAAAAACCATCAGTGATCTAAAGTAGTGTGAGAATTACTGCTCTGAAATTCGGCAACTTATAAAATTCGGTTTTCTCTAATCTTACGGAATGTTTCGACAAGCGAACAGCGTTTACTCAGACTGAATTAAAAATTTTTGACGGAGAGTCGTTTATCAGTGGAGCATTCAAGCATTTCGAGGCAAACGTCAGGCAAATATTCAAATCCAACAAGTATTTTTCTTTATGCAACTTGAAGTTTTCGACCAGCGTGTTATAAAAGTAGACTTTTGACTACAGAACGGAAATTCGTTTTTTCGTAAAATAAATTACAGGATAAGTGAAAATATAATTGCTATTAAAATTTTGCTTATTTGTCAGTTCGGTAACAACCATACATGATCTTGGGGTGGGGGGTTTGGGGGGGGTTTCACCCTCCGCAGAATCATTTTTCACCCCCGCAAAAAATTTTTCACCCCCAGAATTGGCGATTTTTCAAAAGTTTCCTAAACTTACCTGAAAATTGGTAGAAAAAGTGTCTTTTTTAGGGTTTTTTGGCTATCTATTTGCTCGAAATCGCCAAATTTTCGACGCTTCGCGCCATATATTCATGTTTTAAGCGATATATTGGTCAATTTATTCGACTTTTTTCGAAATCTTTTTTCATGATTTCATGCTCTAGAAGGATAGAGTATCGTCAGAAACGCCAAAAAACGATATTTTTTAACGCGTACGGGCCATTTTTGAGCCCAAAAAAGGTACTTTAGGTTTTCACACACCCCCAGAATTCCCATACTGTGCATGTATGGTAACAACTATCTTGGAATGAGAGTGGCGTACTGTAAGCGCACGCGGGCTTCCGGGGGATTTATTCACCCGTCGAGAAGGATTATTCCCCCAACAACATTTTTCGCCCCTTCCCCAGAATTCGTGATTTTACAAAAAATTTCTGAAAAGGTGCTATTTTAGGCGTTTTTAGCTATTGTTTTGCTCAAGTGTACAAAATTTTAAGCGCTTCGCGCAGTATTCTCATTTTTCGATTATATTTTGTTAAATCTAGTTAAATTTTTGTTGATATTTTTTAGACATCTTTACGAAAAAGATAGAGTACGTCTTATACGTCAAAAAATGATGTTTTAACGCGTATCCACCGTAGGTAAGCAGCACCCAAATTCTGGGCGGATGCAAGATATACCGAAGGTCAAAAAATGGCCTTAAAAATGGTGGTATGACGAAAAACCACCATTTTTAACGTCTCACATCGAGCACTATCCATCGGCATCAAAAAATTGCGAAAAAGACGAAAGAATTTTCAAAAATTGAATTTCGGTGGTGGGTTGTATTTTGGTTTCTGGGGGGTTATTTTGGTTCTCGGGAGGGGGTGCATACCTCCCAAATCCCCCACGCTCAGGTGTGGTGTCCACCATTTCTGAGCTCAAAAATACACTTTAAAAAATTTTTGTTTTCATTCCCTCAGAATTCCCATGCTACTCATGTTTGGTGATGACCAAATTGTTGTAACCAAAAATCTGACTGCTTGCATTGTGTATATTGCGTGCATGATCTTAAGTTTGAACTTTGTATAGAAGTTAAGTTCAACATGAGTTCGGAATTGGCGAGTTTGGACTTAAATTTTTATTGCATCCAACTTATGTTCAAACTTAACGTAGTTCAAGTTAATAACTTAAGTTCAGACATAAGTTTAAGACGGAACTTATCTCATTGGAACCGGCCCCCAGTTATCTGCTCATTGGTATATACATACCTAACAAATGTATCAGATTGATGAAATTGCATATTTTAAGAATCATTCAGTACTGCCTCATTAATTCAATTAAGACGCACACTCCATAAAATCAAAGTGCGTAATAACGAATGGCGCAGAAAACGTGTGCTTAAATTTACTTTCTGTTATGAAGAATTGAATTCAGATGGCGAGGCTGATGCATATACAAAGGTTTTCAGTGTTAGCACTCTGTACTTCTTTATGCATTCGTCTAGCAAACGGGGTCGATGTGTCCCGATTCTTCGAACATCCCGATTCTCCAACTTTCCCGATTCTTCGACATGTTTCTCTGACTGCACGTTTAACTGTTAAAGGTGTCACTAACCGCACATCGATTAATTGCTGAACGATAGGATAAAGGTGATCTTGATCTATCGGTTTGGTGTAATGGGGCTTATTTAATGTGTGAAATATTATATTACCCGGTTTATTCAGAAAGTATTTCTTAGTCATTTAGTAAAGTTATGTTGGGAGTGATATTTTATAGCTACAAAACTACTCAAACATGTATTTGGTACAATCCTGCTTTCTGTTTGACATATTACTCAGGTATACTTAAGCTCTTGTAATCGCTAAATGCGAAAAAATTCCAAACTATCCTGAATCGCATACAGAGCATCAACTGACATTGTCTCTCTATGGTAGCTTAGGCTCTAGGTTACTCGCCACTGAATCAAGCAGTTACATACTAGCAAGAAAAAATGCTCCGATGGAACAAAAAAAGATAGAATATACTTGGAACAAAGAATTATCAAGGACGTAAAAGGAGGGAACTAGAAAAAGCTCCTATCTACAAACGTCACTAAATTTGCTAAAACTCAGAAATTTACTAAACAAAGAAAAAATGAAAGTAAGTAAATCAAAGAAAAACTTACCTGTGCCTAAAACTGCAAGATCTGCTAAAAATCAGACTTTCTCTAAGCAACGCAAAAATGTAAGTATATTCTGCGGCCTGCAGAAGAAAGCAGCATCCTGTCGAACAGAGATAAAACATTGGGCTAGATAACTGAACCACTCACTCTGCAAAAGCAGATATCGCCATAGCTGAGCAGCGCCATGTTGCAATATTTTTCTGGGTCAAAAAATAGTAATTATGGTATGTTGGAAAAACGGCAATTTTAGACGTTTCTGATGGAACATTGGTGCATACCCCTAAGCTCCCATGCCTAATGGTTATCAGTTTACATGGGCAGGAATGAAATCCGGGTGGTCTGGTGGGATTAAACGCCAAAAGAGTACTGAATGGACGCATGCATTATGTAGAAATCACAGTCTTTCGTTGCGGTACCGCAAAAAATCATAGGATATAACTTTTTGTAATATTTATCTAGCCACAATATCGAATAAATTAACGTTGCAAGCACACATGGGCGTGGGGTTTGAGGGGTATACACCCCCCTAGAAGTTGAAATACCCCCCCCCCCAGAAATCAAAATACCCCCCCCCAGAAAAAAATTTTTTTTTGCTTTTTCAGCAATTTTTTGATGCCATTGGATAGAGCTTGATGAGAAACGTCGAAAAATGGTGTTTTTTTTTGCCATACGACCACTTTTAAGACCATTTTTTGACCTTTAAAAATTTTTTTCACCCCCCCCCCCCCAGAAATTTTTTCACCCCCCAGAATTTCGGTGCTGCCCACCTATAATTGCAACTGATTAGCAAAAACGCAGATTTGAGATTTATTTTAAAAGCTTTATATTAAGCATTGGACACCATATCTAGACGTAGGGGGTTTGGGGAGTATGCACCCCCAAGGCAAAATACCCAACAAGAAAAACACAAATACCCAACAATACCTCCAGAATTGAATTTTTTTAAATCTTTCTGCTCTTTTTGGGTTTTTTGATAGGTACCAATAGATAGAGCTCGACAAGAAACGTTCAAAAATGGTGTTTTCTTCGCCATAACACTATTTTTAAGGCCAATATTCCAACTTGAAACCCCTCAGAATTTTGGAACCGCCCACTGTATGGTGGACAATATGAGAAGGTTCATCTAGTTTTTTCAGAGGCCGCAGAATATACTTCGATTTTTGTGCTGCTTAGAAAAAGTCTGATTTTTAGCAGATCTTGCAGTTTTAGGCACAGGTAAGTTTTTCGATTTACTTACTTTCATTTTTTCTTTGTTTAGTAAATTCTGAGTTTTAGCAAATTTTGTGACATTTGTAGATAGGAGCTTTTTCTAGTCCCCTCCTTTACGTCCTTGATAATTCTTTGTTCCAAGTATATTCTACCTTTGTTCGTTCCATCGGAGCATTTTTCTTGATAGTACCAAACTTTTGTTAGCAAAAAATAGTACTTATTCCTATCTTTGTCAGTGTTGTAGCGAATGTCATTAGGTACTGCTTCCATCTTAGCAATTTATACTGCATTGTGTATGAATTATATTCCGACTTCCGCGCGTTTGCGATATTATTTAGCTAAAGTTCGAAGCAGCATTATTTTCAGTGCTCAAGCTGGAATTCACTGTATCGCTTCTGATCGTTGCTTACTTCGACCATGATGCAACTTCAACAAATAATCTCACGTTTTGTCATTTTACTTCTCGCTGACTCTTATTTAGTCCGATAAAGTTGACTGCCCGCAGCAACGCACAGGCTAATGGACCTAAGAAACATGCATTTCAAAGTAAAATGCATGTGTCGTTCAAGTGGACATTTCTTTACAGTTGGGTAGATTGCGTAGCAAAGGGGCGCAATGATTTTCGCCCAATCGCTATGATTAAAGATAGTTAAATACATATACATATGTGGAAAATTTCTTGCATGTTATTGCGTGCTTGTTTGAGTAAATTTTAAAATGATATTTATCACATTGCGTGTATGAATAATATTGGTAAGTACTAACGTAGTAGGTACGACAAGGTAGGTACTGTATCTAGGATTTTCACCCTAACTTTTACAAAAACCACCAAAAACATGTCAAAAATTTGCTTTTTGCACAAAAACGCGTTTTTTACGCTTTTTGTGTGGTCTATACTTTTATCTATACATATTCTATTTTACGTAACCTTGTGCATGAAAATCAATTTTCTTCGACCTTTCGGGTAGCTACATACAAAAGTGATTTTTAGTCGTCTTACTGCAATGAAATTTTGCACAGTAAAACTTACCTTGTTTATCCAATGCTATGCCAATTATCATGATCGCTGCTTATATTTGAACCGCTTTTGTAAACGATTTATATCGACTGAAGAATTGCGATCCATGCACAAGGTTTCGTGAAACAGACTATTGAATCACTTTTGACGCAATGTTTTTGCAAAAAAGTTTGAAATTTTCAACAATTTTGTGCGGAACAATCAATAAATTTCTATGACTTTAGCAAATTCGGCGCGAAGCGCCGAAAAATTTGCGAAATCCCGACTGACAAGACATTTAGAAGCTCGATTTACTGTATTTCTATGTACAGTACCGCTCACAAATAAACGCCATTTTTTTGCGAACGGTTCGTCAAGAATTTGCTTCTTTTCTCATCAACCTCGAAACAAAAAACAATAAGAACAACTTTTTCGAGTTCTTCGAGCATCCTTCTAACAAAACAGCACTTGAGATTATGCACTGGCATTATCGTCTGAGGGCATAAATTTTCTGCGGGCAGTTGGCGAAAAAAGTGCTGTTATTAGTAGTTAAGCAGGTCTCCCTGGGCTGCAACACAAGGTATAGCCAGTGCTTAAGCATAGGCTGTGTTGAAGCATAGTCCTGTGTTGAAGCATAGGCTATATGTTTTGTGTTGCGATCTAGGGGGATGACGTCACACTATAGTTAACCTCAACTATGGGTATACTGGAGACTATTTTAAATTTGCGGATCAAGTCAACCTGGTATACTTTACACTACAGCAAGAGTACCTATTTAATGCAGGGGGATATACGAAAAATGGGGAATCTATCAGAATTTTATTTTTTAGGGGATTACTATGAACACCGCTTACTATACTAAATGCATACAATATTCTAACTTGGGTATCACTTGACAACTTTACACTTTACACTCGATTAGTTTACACCACATCATAAAACCGCTATAAATCATGAACCAATGACCGGATTGAGCTGAAATGTTCAGAATGTGAAGACTACATGCCAAAAATAATGTGTATGGAAAATCGTGTACCGGCTTACAGTAGCTATGTTATAACACGTATTTTTTGAACTAATGGCCGGATTGAGCTGAAATGTTCAGAATGTAAAGACTACATGCCAAAAATAATGTATACGGAAATTCGTGTACCGGCTTACTGTAGCTATGTTATAACACGTATTTTTTGAACTAATGGCCGGATTGAGCTGAAATGTTCAGAATGTAAAGACTACATGCCAAAAATAATGTATATGGAAATTCGTGCACCGGCTTACTGTAGCTATGTTATAACACGTATTTTTTGAACCAATGGCCGGATTGAGCTTAAATTTGAGAAACAGCATATACGCGAGACACAAATTCTTTACACATTGTCTTACTGTAGGTATACTGTAGCTTTCTGGATTTTCTATATCTCACAAACTAACAGTTAAATAGAGCTGAAATTCAAAAAATTAGATGTATATGAGTCAAAAATAACGTTCGCAAAATATAGTGCATGGGGTTACTGTAGGTATGCTACAACACGTATCTTTTAATTCGCCGAGCTGGAAATTTGAGAGATTTAACAAATACGATAGAACAGGGCACCAGAACTACTATAAGCAACATTTAGTAACCCATAGTGTGGAAAAGGTGGTTGTGAAAAAGGTTACAAAGGGTCCACAGTCTCACACAGATCTCCCCCAACCTAAAGCTAGAGGATCACCCTGTAGACTGCAGATCTTTTGTATGAACACACTGAAAACGTGCATAATACTTAATAAGATTATGAGACAATAAAACATGAAGATACGGGTTTAACGAAAAAATCAGACATTTTTTGTAAAATTTGGAAATTATTTTGTAAAATTTGGAAAATTTTTTGTAAAATTTGGAAACTTTTTTGTAAAATTTGGAAACTTTTTTGTAAAATTTGGAAACTTTTTTGTAAAATTTGGAAATTATTTTGTAAAATTTGGAAACTTTTTTATATGGTTAAGTATAGGTGTTTTGTAGAATTTGGAAACTTTTTTGTAAAATTTGGAAACTTTTTTGTAAAATTTGGAAATTTTTTTGTAAAATTTGGAAACTTTTTTGTAGAATTTGGAAATTATTTTGTCAAAATTTGGAAATTATTTTGTAAAGATTGGAAATTTCAAAAAAAAAACAAAAGTATTTACAGTTTGACTACCGTGGAAACCCATGAGTCAAATTTTGATGGGTACCCCCTCCAGTGGACCAGATATTTGGTCTTATTATTCCTCCGACGCGTATTTAGAATTTTATCAACAATCAAAACCTACCTTTTTCTACATCACACTTACATAACAATGTTTTAACCCCCTTACTACTTTTTTCTCATTGGTAAAAACTATACATGAGACACAATGCCTTGATTTTTCCTTTCCAATATTTCAGCTTTGATGAAACGAATAACATACAGAAGAGTGAATGTAATCAGCAGTGCAATACAACCCGCTATTTCATTTGTAATAATACCTAAATCACTTCTTTCTTCACATTTCATAATATTTTCTATACAACGACCCTCAATTTTGATGCCTTTAAAGTTTTCATCAATTTTCAAACAATTAGTACAATAAGGCAAAAACTTTATTGATCCTAATTTGGGGTACTTTTCAGTCAGCTCTTTCCAGTCAGAAACCTGGAGATTGCAGCTATCTCTAAGAATAACTGATTCAACACTCTGTGATAAATATCCATAATTATTAATTTTGTCACAAACTGTGTAATTTCCATCGAAAGTACAATTTTCCCCACACACAGTATGTAAGACTGTCAAAAATAATAGAAGAATCATTATTGTTTTATTTTTTCTTTGAACATCAGTATTTATAATTTTCTAAAATGCAGTTTGGTTATAGTTTTTCCAAATTCAAATGGGACTAGCTGGTCTTGATCCGTTTTTACACTGATATCAATAGTGTTAAAAGATTTCTTCAAAACGGGTATATAATGTGGACTTATATATGAATGATTTATTATATCCAAATATTTTCCCTCAATATTTACAACCTGTAGCAGCTGTGCAAATACATTACCGACTATTTGCGGTTCTACAATGTCACAGTAAATGTAAAAATTATGCATTCCACCTAACATGTCTGGAGAATGATCAGCTACTGTAATTTTCTCTGCATCTTCAATATTATAGTCTATATTATTGAACTGACTTTCAGAGAAGCCTAACATGTATAATAAATGTGGACTTAATTTTACACTTCGTATGTATTTTGTATTGACCACCATATGACAATACTTTCTTATTTCACTGTATTGAAATTTCAAATGAGATACATAATCACTTTTTTCATTAGAACCAGCCATTGCAATTGCTTTATTAAGTATTTTCAATAACTCATCAATTGTTTGATATCTACTAGGAGGAATAATCATTTTTGACCTAACTTTGTTCTTCAAATCAAAAAATTGCAAAAAGTTTTGTTCTTTTGCAACATTATGCCAAGTATTTGCATAAATTACTTCTGCTAGACCAACTTCCCACTCGCCTGTTAAATTTATTTGACGAGGTAGTTTAGTCACAAAACTAGATGCTGTATTAAGTGGATCCGAATTGCTCGGTAATATAATATAAAATTGTTTTGCCATTTTTCAATTTTTGATTATTACAATACGTTCTATTATTTATAAATTTTTGAAATTTTCATAAATTTCTGTGTGATACATAGACAGTACAATGTTCTTGAATGATATGCCTTTGGCGCGCCATACTAAAAAATATATACACATATGGCCACAGCTAGTCATGAGACATGTTTGAATCTGTACATTATTATACGTATACGTTCTTGAATTATCCTTTATATATTGTTTGAGCTCAGTCGGTTCATAACCATAACTATCAAAGTAATCACAGTGCCCATCAATGTCAAAATACAATGCAACCCAGTGGGAGCCTGGCTTGTTGCTAGTATCTAGGTTTACTATTAAAGCGGTGGGATATTTTGTTATCGGTGGAACGAGATCTAGAGGAAAAACTCCAAAAAATCTATTCTTTAAGTAAAACTTCAAAATGTTTAACACTTCTATAGTATTCATCTCTTAAGCGTTATAATCATAAAAAGTGTTACGATTTTTATCGACTAAGATTAAATTGTCAAATTCAGCATAAACAATTATTTCCACTCCTGTATCGGGTAAATTACCTTCAAATCTTACATAAATACTAGTTGTCCCTTCTCGGACTAAATCCCAATGCCCGCTATCGTCTTCGTCTGGAGTAAGATCAAAAACAAAAAACAATGACTCGTTCTAAAATCTTCCCTGCTAATAAAATTACTTCTGTTATCTTTTCCAATATCGAGTGCTTCATACATATTATTAAAAACTTGTAGATATTTATCATTTTTGAAAGAAATATTGAATGGCTGGGTAGGGAATGTTTGTCCACCACAAGTCACTCTGACATCATTAATACCAAAAGGCTTGAAATTGAAGGGTGATTTAGAGAGTACGCCTCTATAGGCGCTACCCTCAACACATGCAAAAACTATACGTCGAGGAAGTTGTCCTGTGAATAGTGTATAATTAGGTGTTTCTCTGGATGGATTTGAAATGTGTAGGTTCGTCATTGATATCCGTCGTATAGGATACTTTGCCGTGTACGACAATAAGGTTTGCTCTAGAGCTAAATTTAAGCTATCTAAAACTTCTACTTTGCGTATGAAAAACTTCATTTGTAAGATTTCTAGCTCTAAATTAACATCCTCAAAGCATTGTAGAACAAAGTTATTACTGTTTCTATGTAATTCTAGCCTTAGGTCGGTAAAATTCAACAAATATCTGTCCTGGAGAAAAAAATCAATGTGAAGAGGAGCCGAAACTTCCACAATTTTATCATTTTTGAAATATGTCGCTCTCTCTTTAAACCCCTCATTGTCTTTAGTATCAACATTTTTTCCATGTTCGCGAAAATATAAAGCTGACTGTAAATGAGACTTTTTTGCATCAAACCCATAATTTAATTCTGTTTCAAAATATGCCCTATATGCGTATTTATCAGAACTGTCAAAAACTAATTGCCCGCCCAAAAAACACTTTACTTGTCTAAAGAACGTTTTTCCAATCAAATTGATAGGTGCATAGTCGGGTACTGCTGCCGCTGCCGCCACAACTGGTTGTTTAATCCTAAAAGTCATATAAATGTAATTTTTATTCAATTGTAAGTAATGTGGATCGGCTGGTATTCGAAATTCATATGGTCCCTCATTTGTGATCGGATGCATTGGTTGAATTTCATCCCAAAATCCCCGTTTTATAACAACCTGAGTTGGGGGAACTGTAAAAAGATCCAACTCAGTTTTAGTACTCGGAATTGATTTGGCGTCTATTAGAGCCATGTTTTGTCATTAACCTTGTAAATGAATCGTTTGTATTCATATTTATAGACTTTAGCCGACTACCCAAACCCTCGCCAGATTGTTGTTGTAGAGCTTTAGAGGCTTCATCGAAAAGTTGCGATGCTTCTCGTTTTGAATGTTCCTTAGTTGACCGAAAAAGCGGTTTCCCTTGGGCAACATCCGTTGCAATATTTGCCCCTGCAACTAGGGCGTGTTTTCCAACATTTCTCCCTATAGATTTCAAAACTGGAACAGCCATTCTAAACAAAGACCGGAAAAAACTGCCTAAGCCACCACCTCGTTGGTATGGAGTCCCTCGAAATCCTTCCAGTCCATAGCCTGTTTGGGCGGCCTGCCCACTATAGTACTCTAACCACAGATTAAAATCGTCCGGATTGAATTTAACATGCATTTTAATAATTCTTCTTATTTTATAATGTATTAATTAATATTTATAGACTTTCATCCCAATTGAAATTTGCATCAGTCCGTGCTGTTGCAAAAGAGTGTCTAAGTTTTTTATTGCCAACGTTTTTAAGAGGTATATTGGAACGATCAAGTATGACTGACAACTCTTTTGTACCTGGAAGTCCACTAATTCTTTGGTCTCGAGAAAACTGATGCACCAAATCAACAACATTAGAGCCATAAATCTTTTGTCCGTTAATTACTAGTTCACCATTGGACTCTATTTCAATATTAGGATTTTTGCGCATATCATTTAGAAATCTTTCTGCAACTTGCAAATGCGTTTTAGGAATATCTGCCAATATTTCGTCATCACTGACTCCCTCGCCTGTATTTTCTACTATATTCAATTCATAAGGTTGCCGTCTCTTCTCTTGTAATCTACTAAATGTCTGTAAAACTTGATTATATTTGACTAATTTTATTTCACTTGGTATATTTTTGCACTTGAGAATCTTTTCCATTTCATTGTTCAGTGAATTAAACACTGCGTCTATTGGCTTAGAACGCTCAGTTATATCAGCTGGGACGAGAATCGTTTTTTCAGTATGCTTCATTTTTTCCCAATTATTGCATCTGCTATCAAACTACCAACTACTGAAAGAATCGGAGTAAGTAAGAAGGGTAAAAAACCACCGTTTTGAATGATGACGTTTTTCCTTTCCTTTGTTGATGCCTTTTTATTATTACCCAAGTACCTTATTTGCTTTTGATATCGTAGTAATTTTCGAATCTCTTGATCGGAAAATGGAATATTACCCTTCAAAAAATTACGCGCACAGTCACAAACACATAAAATTTGATCCTTACTAGCCGTATTTATAATAGCATCCCTCTGAGCTTGCTTAGCTGTATTTAATAAATGTAAGCAGCCAATGTTGCGTTTGAGACGATTTGGAGCCATTTCTTTTCAATTATCTCTTGCATTATTATTATTTATAGATTTTGGGATATAAACAGTTGGATGGGTACTGAAAATGTCTGTTTTTAGCCTATATAGATCATTAGCATTTTGTGTCAAATCGATCAAAAGGTAACCATGGGGCTGACTAGTTGCATCAATAAAGGCTTCTAAGAAATATTTTGAATTCGAAGGATAAAGCTGGCGTGCTAAAACCTGTGCTTGCAGTTTATCACTTGGATTTTTAAGCAGCACTATATAATCTGAATTCACTCGCGAAGTTCGAAGACCATCGAAAAATAAATTGTGAACAACATGAATAAGGCTGACATTCCAATGATGACAACCACGAGTGAAGAGCTGAATTAACTGTGGCTTGCCTTTGCTTTCTTGCATTAAATCATCCAACACCACTAACTGTGGTGTTGGACTATATTGCTTAATGCGATTAAAATCTGGAAAACCTTCTACAAATGTGACGTTTTTTACTTTTTGGTAGAGTGGTTGATTCTCTGTATAACACCACCAAATTTTTGATATTTTAGTATTTATGAGCCTTTCTCTATTTTGAATTATTTGTTGAATGAAGGATGTCTTCCCGGACTTTGTTGGTCCAGAAACTATACACGTGAAAGGATGCTCAAGAAGCATTTTTAATGATTGCATTTACTTTTTGTAATTTGTTTTAATATTTATAAACTAAGTCTATAAATATGAGTAGCGTTCCCAAATATTAGGAATCCTTTCGAAGATGGAGGAAGTGCATGAAATTAAGAAATATCCTTTTAGTGATGAGGAAAGGAAGCCGTATGGCAGGTTGATTAGACCGCCAATAGCTCTTTTGTGGGCGAAACTTAGAACGGCCGATGTTTCCTCTCATGATTCAATTATGTTTTTTATTGTCAAATGCCAGTTCGGAAAAAGATTGTTTTGAAACAAATTCAGGGCGTACATATTTTACTGTACAAATGTGTCCAGGATGTATTGAATATAACCAAGCGTCTCAGGATGCAGGAAACAGCGTTATAAGGCGATATATAGCCCAAATTTAAAAAAAAATAATAATTTAATTATTAATTATTATTTATAATTGAAAATTGAAAAAAACAAAAAATAATAAAAATATAAAACCAAAAAAAATCCTGCTCATTCATCTATAAGTATTGTCAATCCATTAATTTAATATAACCAAAATGGATAGAACATTGAAAAACTTGTATTATAATAGCAAGACTGGTTATTCTTAGGCAAATCAGTTATACAAAAGAAGCAAAAAAGTGTTACCGAATTTAAAACTTTTGTAACTCAAATCATACCTAACTTAACAGCCCACATATACATTACATAAACCAGCCAAAAAGCATTTCACACACAATAAAGTTCTAGTAAGTGGTGTCGATGAGCAATGGCAGGCTGATCTTGTTGATTTGCAGTCATTGAGCAAATTCAATGGTGGGTATAAATTTTTACTAAATTGTATCGATTTGTTTTCAAAATACGCATGGTCTTTGCCACTCAGAAGCAAAACTTCAAAAGCGGTTCTAGAAGCATTCCAGGAAATTTTTAGGACTGGTCGAATGCCATATAAATTGCAGACAGATGCAGGAAAAGAATTTATCAACAAAGAAGTTCAAAATTTTCTAAAAACTCAGGATATCCACTTTTTCACAACCAAAAGTGAACTAAAAGCTAGTGTTGTAAAACGTTTTAACCGCACTCTAAAGCAAAAAATGTGGAGATATTTTACAGCCAAAAATACATATAGGTACATTGACATTTTGGCTGATTTGTTGGAAAATTATAATTATTCGTACCATTGCACTATAGGGACATTTCCCGCAAATGTGGATGAAGAAAATGAGCAGGAAATTCTGAATAAAGTATTTCGAACCATTAGACAACCTATGATATTTAAATTTGATGTTGGAGATAACGTACAAATAAGTAAAGTAAAACGCGCATTTGAAGAAGGCTTTTGGCCTAATTGGACAGAAGAGTGGCTCACAATTAGAGAAAAATATGCAAGAACACCGCCTGTTTACACTCTGCAAGATCAAATGGGTGAGACATTGGAGGGTGTCTTTTATGAGCCGGAACTTCAAAAAATCCATGTAAAGAAAGGTGAGCTTTTGATTGTTGATAAAATTCTAAATACGCGTAGGAGGAATAATAAGACCGAATATCTGATCCACTGGAGGGGGTACCCATCAAAATTTGACTCATGGGTTTCCATGGTAGTCAAACTGTAAATACTTTTGTTTTTTTTTTAATTTTCAATCTTTACAAAATAATTTCCAAATTTTACAAAATAATTTCCAAATTCTACAAAAAAGTTTCCAAATTTTACGAAAAAATTTCCAAATTTTACGAAAAAGTTTCCAAATTTTACAAAATAATTTCCAAATTTTACAAAAAAAGTTTCCAAATTTTACAAAAAAGTTTCCAAATTTTACAAAAAAGTTTCCAAATTTTACAAAAATTTTTCCAAATTTTACAAAATAATTTCCAAATTTTACAAAAAATGTCTGATTTTTTCGTTAAACCCGTATCTTCATGTTTTATTGTCTCATGATCTTATTAAGTATTATGCACGTTTTCAGTGTGTTCATACAAAAGATCTGCAGTCTACAGAGTGATCCTCTAGCTTTAGGTTGGGGGAGATCTGTGCGAGACTGTGGACCCTTTGTAACCTTTTTCACAACCACCTTTTCCACACTATGGGTTACTAAATGTTGCTTATAGTAGTTCTGGTGCACTGTTCTATTGTATTTGTTAAATCTCTCAAATTTCCAGCTCGGCGAATGAAAAGATACGTGTTGTAGCATACCTACAGTAACCCCATGCACTCTATTTTGCGTACATTATTTTTGACTCATATACATCTAATTTTTTGAATTTCAGCTTTATTTTAATGTTAGTTTGTGAGATATAGAAAATCCAGAAAGC
Organism: Mermis nigrescens; assembly: GCA_036768485.1. Classification (NCBI taxonomy): domain Eukaryota; kingdom Metazoa; phylum Nematoda; class Enoplea; order Mermithida; family Mermithidae; genus Mermis; species Mermis nigrescens. Next base: position 43,480 of record JAVLUZ010000483.1, read on the forward strand.
TACAGTATACCTACAGTAAGACAATGTGTAAAGAATTTGTGACTCGCGTATATGCTGTTTCTCAAATTTTAGCTCAATCCGGCCATTGGTTCAAAAAATACGTGTTATAACATAGCTACAGTAAGCCGGTGCACGAATTTCCATGTATATTATTTTTGGCATGTAGTCTTTACATTCTGAACATTTCAGCTCAATCCGGCCATTAGTTCAAAAAATACGTGTTATAACATAGCTACAGTAAGCAGTGATCGAGCCGGTCCCCGGCCCCGGCCCCGGCAGGCGAGAATTCCGGCTCGGCCACGGCCGGGGCATATTTTGAAAATAGTCGGGGCCAGGGTTTTTGCTTTTCATGCTTGAATTGAATTATAAAAGCGGGCAGACACTTTTACTACTCATAAAAAGCTGCAAAGAATAGTAGTCAATTTTATAATCTAAAGCACCCTGCACATAGACACAAACGTGCACCAACATAAAATCATTTGTTTCTATGCATGAACATTGTTTCATCTACATATATCAGTTCAATCCAACCAGCCAAACTCATATGTTGTGTTAAATCATCGTGCATGTATTATAGTGTATACGATTTTTCACTTGTGAACCATGACCAGGCGAGAAGGCAGAGAAGAGAACAATAACCAGAACAATAGGAAGGCTTGGGCAAAAAAAGATAAACAGCATAGAAAAAAATTGGATTAGCTTCCTCAAATTTGAAAGTAAATTTCCTGAAATCTCAATAAAACTTTTTAATTTTTATATTTTTGGAATCAGCACTAAATTCCGAGCAAGAATATATATAATCATCAAAGGTTATATTCAATATTGACAAACTTTTTTTTAAAAGTGGCTATCAAAATAAAGTATTTTTTATTGGATTAATACAACAGGCAAGGCAATATATGTGTTACTATGTATAGAACACTGCTAGTGGGTGTGAATGACTATCCCTCCTAGTAAAAATTACTGCAACCCAGTAAAAATCAACTTTTTTGGATTCTCGTGATATTACATGAGATGCCAAATTATATCACAATGGATATGAACATTTTTAAGCTGGCTCAGAAGTATCTTTCGCCGCCAATCGGTTCTGTCGCTAGTGAAAGGGAGTTTAAAACAGCACGTGACATAGCGAATGGCAAGCAAAACAGGCTGAAAGCAATGAACGTTCAAAGGCTTCTGTTTCTGAAGCACAACTTGAAAGCTGTCGGCTACAAAACGGTGTCATTACCAGAACCCGATGAAAGTGACGAAAAATGCGAAGATGAAAGTGAAGACAGCGATAACGATAGCATTTCTGATGAACAACTATAAATGTTAAATGTAATGATTGAATAAAATATTGTTGAAGTTGCTTGGTGACTAGTGTAATTATAATAAGTATGTTGCGATATCGTATGTAAATACATCATACTTAGTATGGTATTAGCTATATAGTCAAATTTTTACCTCGGCCCCGGCCCCGGCCGGAGCCGGGCAAATTTGATCCCTGGCCCCGGCCCCGGCCGGGGCAAAAAAGTTACCCCGGCTCAATCACTGACAGTAAGCCGGTACACAAATTTCCGTATGCATTATTTTTGGCATGTAGTCTTTACATTCTGAATATTTCAGCTCAATCCGGCCATTGGTTCAAAAAATACGTGTTATAACATAGCTACAGTAAGCCGGTACACGATTTTCCATACACATTATTTTTGGCATGTAGTCTTCACATTCTAAACATTTCAGCTCAATCCGGTCATTGGTTCATGATTTATAGCGGTTTTATGATGTGGTGTAAACTAATCGAGTGTAAAGTGTAAAGTTGTCAAGTGATACCCAAGTTAAAATATTGTATGCATTTAGTATACTAAGCGGTGTTCATAGTTATCCCCTAAAAAATAAAGTTCTGATAGATTCCCCATTTTTCGTATATCCCCTGCATTAAATAGGTACTCTTGCTGTAGTGTAAAGTATACCTGGTTGACTTGATCCGCAAATTTAAAATAGTCTCCAGTATACCCATAGTTGAGGTTAACTATAGTGTGACGTCATCCCCTAGCTCGCAACACAAAACATATAGCCTATGCTTCAACACAGGACTATGCTTCAACACAGGACTATGCTTCAACACAGCCTATGCTTAAGCACTGGCTATACCTTGTGTTGCAGCCCAGGGGGACCTGCTTAACTACTGTTATTTGCGAGGTTTCTGAAAGTTTCAAGTGACTACATACAATATATCTCATACTTGATTTATTGTTTTTTGAATTTAAGAAATTTATTATGTTTTTGCAAGGCTCTAGGTCAAAAGATCATATGCAGTGTTTACTTACATTAGTGATCGACCGGAGCGGCCAAAATGGCCGGAGCCGGAGATCCGGCCGGAGCCGGATTGAACCATGTTGCTCCGGCCAGAGCCGGAGCCGGAGAAATATAATTTTACACGTGCGGATAGATAGGACATCTTTGTGACCAAGACCTAGATCATAGTGCACATGCATCTTAACTGCATATCAGCTAGTTAGTTATATGAAATACAGGGGCGGATTTAAGGGAGACGGCGGGGGGGGGCGGCCGCCCCCCCCGTCGGCCAAAAATATTTGGCGAGATAAAGAATGCAGGGGTGGATTCAAGGGAGGGCGGGGGTGGCCGCCTCCAGCTTGGCCAAAAATATTTGGCGAGATAAAGAATGGATATGCAATTTGCAATGATTTTTGGCCGTCAGTGACCATAATTTCTCAAAATTTTTCTGGCGCTATGCGTCGGATGATATGTACCTATTAATGTGATTTATTTACTTTCTTGGCGACCTGAAAGCCATTATCTGTTCATGTAGGTTTCAAAACAATTTTTACAGCAGGAACAGCTATTTTAGCATAGTTTTCTTCTATTTTCGATTAAAATTTTCGATGTTTCGCATCAAATGCTATAAATACAAGAAATCTAGCAGTAAATCATGCTTCTAGACACAATTTTATTCGAATTCGGCAAAAAATTTTCCCGATGTACAAAGATTTTTGAGTCCATCTTTGTACATGTACAAAGATTTTTGGGAAGACAGAAATTGCAAAAAAGGTCTGTAATTCGAAAAACATTATCGGCGCTTCGCGCCGAAATGAGTGATTGTGTGTTCTATTTATCTTTATAATGGCAGAAATTGCATTTCAAAAGGAAAAATGTCAAATTTTTCGGCGCTTCGCGCCGTTGTACGATTCTTAGTGATTTTTGCCCTAAGAGACCCAGAAATTGCCTGAAACACAGTACCAAAATTCGAACAACTCTGTTTTTACCATACTAAAATCGCTACTGTACCAAATGATAGTACCTAAAAATTTCTGTGTGCAAAATGTACAAAGACTTGGGGATGATCTTTGTACATGTACAAACGGACCTTGTACAAAAAACACTGACTGCTTCTAGACGTCTATCGGCCTTGATTTCACAAGTTTTCCGGCGCTTCACGCCAGATTTTTATAAAGTCAAAGAAAGTTAATGATTTTCTCGCACAAAATTATCGAAAATTTCGAAATTTTTAGAAAAAATATTGCATTAAAAGTGATTTTATGTAAAAGTACACAATGTAGAACACCGAAAAAACGCTATTTCGCGCGTTAAGGGCAAATTTTTGTACCTATTTTTGACTGTTTTAGGAAAAGTTGGGATACCGCCCCTCCCCTTTGGGAAATCCTAATGAATGGATATGCAATTTGCAATGATTTCTGACCGTCAGTGACCATAATTTCTCAAACTTTTTCCAGCGCTACGCGCCAGATGATACCTATTAAAGACATTTATTTACTTTTTTGGCGACCTAGAAGTACAGTTTTTATGTTCGGCAAAGATTTTTCCCGATGTACAAAGACTTTTCGGGGCCGTCTTTGTACATGTACAAAGATTTTTGGGAAGACGAAAATGCTAAAAGGGTCTAAAATTTGCATCGAGCCGCTATAATTTCACAAATTTTCCAGCACTTCGCATCAGGTTTTTGTTGAAGTCAAAGAAATTTAATGATTTTTTTCACACAAAATTTTCTAAAATTTTAAAATTTTAAGGAAAAATATTGCGTCAAAAGTGATTTTTTGTGAAAGTATACAATGTAAAACACTGAAAAAACGCTATGTCGCGCTTTGAGGGCAAATTTTCGGAGCTATTTTTGGCTGTTTTTGGAAAAGTAGGGATACCGCCCCTTAGGAAAATTCTAGATCCGCAACTGGTAAAATAGACTACATTCAACAAAATTTTATTCAATGTCTTTATTAAGAAAAAAGCTGTCGTCTCCTTAGCCTGCCCTAAATAGAGCGTCAATAGGCAATATTTGATGTTAAAGCATGATTGTGTGTACCGTATATAAATAGGTACGTTACATACTATATTATGTTCAGTGAACCGCGAATATGACGTACAGAATGGACAGCAACATTATCTGGAAAATTAGTATAGCATGTGCAGTGCAGGCCAGACTGCATCTTATGCTACCCTTTGACTTCCAGTGTTAACAGGAATTTACTGCAGCGATTTTCACAATTTTTGTTTCAGTTTCATTTTCGTTTTTTTTCTAAAAATAAATATTTTACGATTGTGGTGGTGATAGACACTTTATTTGGTGTTATTTCCTTTTTCTGCTATTATATTGTGCTCTGACTAAATTTAATAAGCATAATGTCAGCAATTAGTACGTAAGGTCACTATGCAAAAAACGGAAAAATTCTCCGGCCTCCGGCCGATTTTTGGATGTCCTCCGGCCGGAGCACCGGAGTGGAAAAATGGCCGGATTTGCCGGAGGCCGGAGCCGGATCTCCGGTCGATCACTAACTTACATACACAGAATGCACAGAAGATTTTAGTCGGATCCGTAAATCTGATATTACGCGGATATTACAATCAACATTTATAAGACATCACGTCTCAACAATGGTCTGATGACAAATTAACATTAGGTGTAAAACAGTTTACACCACTGTTGTGTAGAAAAATGTGTCTAACCGACTTCTCACACTTGATTCCTTAAAAATTTCTAGTCATAAGGAAAAAATTAGGTTTCCGCAAGGCTAAAAACGAAGATTAATATGTAGTGTAAACGATATGTTAAAACCTAGTGTAAAAAAGATTTTAGTAATTAACATTGGTTTAAACCAATTTAGTGAACTGTTGAGTGTAAACATCCGCGTCAAAATTGCGTATCGAATTTGGTTTCAGGTTCATTTACAGACTTGAGAATCAAGTCCCTGACGCATAACCGGAGAAGCTGGCAGAAAGAAACAAGGCAGAAACCTGTTTAAAGCACCCCATTCTTGACTTTACACTCGCTTAATATTGGTTTAGACATACGCGATTTGCTATGACATACACCCCATATAAGGCACTTTATTTTTATTCTATTGGACCTATCCTCACTTCTGAAAGGAGAAAGTTGCGAACAAAACCCAAACAAAGACATATTTTCCATCATTCAGAACATTGTAAACTTTAAAAATCCGTACCGTATTCCCCATTGAGTGTAAAGAAATTCGGTTTGGTACAGTTTGTAGCTTTTGAGTCTTAGTACGTTTCTATGTGCAATAATTCGGTTGCAAAAATTATTTGATATGATTTACCAATCAAAACTGGGGAAAAAACGTGTTTTTTCGCCCATTTTTCACGTCTGATTTCGAACTTTACACCCCATAAATAACTCAATATTGCGTTTTTTGAATGCGGTTTGCTGCGACGTGTAGCCCCTAGAAGCTGCTTGATTACTGTTATATTTATTTAAGGACGACTCATTAGCGGAAAACGCTGGCAGAGAATTCTTAGTTAAAATCTGTTTTTTACACCATCGACTAGAGTGTAAAGTTTAAACCCCAGGACCTAACTCCCTATTGAGCGTAGAAAAGTCTGCTTGTAAGCAGATTGTAGCCCTTGATCCGCTCAACATTTCTGTCAGAAAACATTTTAAAAAACTCAAAACCGGAGTTAGTATCAGACATAAACAAGTTGAAAACTCGACCAAAATGTACTTTTTCACCCCCAGATTTTCGCACTCTTTACACTCCCATTCGAGAACTAATGCGAATTTCAACAAACAAAAAAAAGTTATTTTGGAGCATCCCTTCCTCTACAAATCTGTGCCATTAATTTATTTGAGGAGTCAATACTGAGTTGTCCACATGCTGCCTAAAAAACCTCCCAAAATTGATCCTATGTTATAACGTTACACAAAAACTTTATACCTTCTTTACACAGCCAGTTTTGAGTTTCAAGAAAAACAAAAAACACAGGCAGCGAATTTTTTTATTGTCTATCTTTTAAAAAAAATCGCACCTTCTAGATGTGTCCTGTTATAGTTGTAGGGGGTGCACGGGTGTTAGGGGTACCCAAGTATATTATAGGTACGCGCTAACGCGCTACCTATGATAATCGTGTTACACAAACGATGCCTGACATGCTTTAATGCGATATATAGTTTGCATTTTCCATTTTTTGTTTCTATTCTTTTTCGTCGTATTCATTACGAGTACGAATGCATTTCTAAAATTTACTTGTTTCTTATGCTCGTCAACCGTGGATGAAGAATTGGGACAGACGGTAAAGAAGAACGATCGAAGAATCGGAAATTTCACGTGTCTGAAATAGTGCTTTATACAATTGGTCGGAGAATTGGGACAGTGGGAGAATCGTGATGGTCGGATAATCGAGACGGTCAGAAAATTTAGATGGTCAGAGGAACGAGATATTCGGTACTAATCAAAAAAATTCTTATCAATAGACGGAGAATTGGGACTGTCAAGGAATCGAGAAAGTCGGAGAATCGGGATGGTCGGAGAATCGATACGGTTAGAGTGACGGTATAGAGCGCCTATAACATGTAACTACTTGGAATTCAAAATCTTTAATTATCTTTGGAAGTTAATAAAGCTCACTTATGTTAACATCCTCTGCGTTGCTTGCGTATCCAGCTACTCGTGCACCAGTCGATTGTTTTTGCCAAAAGGAATGAAGCCATAAAATATGTTCTGGGTATCTACTAGTATACGCAATGTCACTTCCAGCAACATAATGATGAAAAGCTTTTGATATTCCATCTTGCAAGCAATCAAAATTATTGCACCAGAAGATATGTAGGCCAACAAAGTGCACAGTAAAATGAGAAGTATTCCTATGTTCGAATTGATCAAACGCTCCCCTTATGAAGTCCCATACGCCATCAAAAATAGGTGCAGTCCCAATCCGGCCTAGGGTTTGTCGGTACTGCAAATCGACATAGAATACGACGTGAATCCGAGTCACCTTTTGGCATTCAGGGATTCGAATTGCTGTCATAGAGCTAATCAATAGCAATATCTTTGTCAAAACGAAAATCCGAGTCTTCGGCTGAAAATATTCGATAGTGTTTTTATAATGATGGACAGAGACAAGCTCAGATGTGAGTTTGACTTGAATTGGAAGAACCAAATGAAAAGCTGTTATCGCTAAGCAAAAGGAGAAACGAAAAAGTAATTAACAATAAAAAGGAAGAAACATTATGCTGTTATTTGGAAATAAAAATCGATGGCTAGTAAATATGCAGAACCGAAAAAAATAGATTGGTATGTACATTTGCCGGGTCGCGAATTCAATCAGATGGTCGCCTCGAAATTTATAGCAACGGTTTTGTTACATTCACTTTTTCAAGTAAATAATTTATTACTGCAAAAATTAGTTATTTTAGAACTCACGAAATGATAAAGTTAAACTCGTTTTTGGAACTCGAAAATCAGGAACAGATTATCATGCAACAATTCGCTAATAAACTTTTGATGAAAATATATCTACTCACCATTATGAAAATCGGTGTGCGAGCGACCGCACAAGAAAGGATGGTGCAGCAAACTAAGAATAAATGTGTAAACTGCGACGAGTTTAAATCTATGTCGCGGCTTACGCTGCTAACATGCAATTTTTGCTATTTTACAACTATTTGTTCTTTTTACGATGTAGGTAATTCAAATTATTTTATAGGTACCTATTTCCGAATTTATGAAACTTTGTGCATAGGATTCGATCATCTGGGCGTTAGTGATATTGGCAACTAAAGTAGATAGTTTTATAGTCTATTTCACGAAACCTGAAGATCAAAGATTCATGAAGATCAATTTTCATCGTTTCAAGAGTACCGTCAACTGGAGTTACATTGCCACGTTTTTTTGGGTTTTTCTTAGTATAACTTATGATGTAATAGTTTTTGGATACTGTAATTTTGCCAAAACAAAGAGAGCGAGTTGTTGAATGTATTTCATACAATTATTTTATTCAAACAGGCTACTACAACGAAGAATTCACACAAAAGTGGTATGGCAAAGTTTGACCTTGAAGTGGGGTAAATTTGCCACTACCGGAACAGATTCAAAAATACACTGTTGCAGGGAGAACCAAATAAATCACACCTTCAGATCATGATAATCCGACTAGGTATTGATGGCTATATCCGGCGTAATACAATTCTTAATGTCCAATGAGAATAATAATTGGCGCTGCAGCTAATAATTTCAATTAAGCCAAATATAGCAAGTAAATGTGGTGTCGATTCGTAGATAGTCATCAGTAATGCCTTACAAACAGAGAAAAAATTAAATACCCAGTGAATTCCATAAATTATATATATAAACGGCGACAAATGTGTAAAAAAACGATGTTATGCTCTGATGTAATAAAAAATATGTGTTAAGGATAGGCGCGGGGAACTTTGCCATCGTGAGGAATTTTTAAAAATTGCCTGAGGTGGTCCCTTTTCGAAGTCCAGGTTGACATACAAGTAGCAAGGGAAGCGGGAGATTCCCCAACCCAAGGTCGGCCATCCCCATCCCCCTTGGGAGGAAATTTTTATCCCCTCCTCAAATTTTTGGGGAAAACTCGATTTTTAGGCTATTTTTCAGCGTTTTTTGCCACTTTTGGGCGAAATTTCGAGGTCACTTAGCTTACCCACCCCTCAGAATGGTTGGGCAATCCCCTAAAATGTTTAGCCGTTAGATGTATGCTGATAGATGATACCTTCATACCCCCGTGTGCACATATGAGTTAAAGAATAATCTCAAAAACCACCATGAACAATTCTAAATTAACCTTGGCTCATACTTTTTCATAACTTTTTCCATAATAATTCCCAAGCTTAATACAAAAACACAAGTGCTACCAGAAGCGTGCAAAAAATTGTCTCAAAATAATTATATAATGATAAAATCATGCAATAGCTTACAAATAAAATCATTTAAACTTCTGAACATGCGCAATAAAAGTGGGAAGGTACGAAAGAAAGAAATTAATCTAGCCTAAGCACTGTTTTTTTGTATAAAAACCTTCCGATTTTTTTGCACAATGAAAAATCAGACATAAATCTCCAATACTTTGTGTACAATCTTGTAAAAAGATCGCTCTAAAAATCTTTGTACGAGCCTCTAAATCGTTGTCCCATACAAAAAAAATTAAGCCTAGGCAATATTAATTTTGATGACAAATTGCCCATATTTCCATTCCGAGACTGAAGAGCACGATTCAAAACTCTTGTCAGTGCTTAAACATAAATAAATCCTTTATTTTGATGAGTTTCCGAGTTTAAGAGGGTAAAACAATTTTTCATTTTATGATAGGTTGCGGGGGGAACATTGCCAACCGATTTTTCTGGAAACTTTATATATATGTAACAAAATATGAGAAAGACACATTTTCTGGAAGCAAAATATCTCTAGTTTCGATAAGCTCTAAACAATACAAACAATCTGTTTCAGGTTTTTGAGTAGCCTGAACACTTATGAGTTGATAAAAACTTGCTAAAAATAATAGCCCTCACAAAAACGAGAATAGACACACAAAGAACTTAAAGAATCCATTCTTTCTTTGTTGCCAGAATGAATAATACAGTGATAAATCGGAAACATCGAAAAATAGCGCACCACATGACCTAAGACAATGAAAGCAGTCTGTAATAAAAAAAACCTCGATTGGCAAAATTACCCTGTACTCGACAAAGAAATCCCAGTTGACGGTATAGCTACAAAAGAAGTATCTAGACAGCCTACAGTAATGCAGTTTCGGTAATAAAATGCTCCGATGGAACAAAAAAGACGAATATTCTTGGGATTACTGATTGAGGATGTAAAAGAAGCGAATTATAGTCTGTTTCAAATAACTTAGCGGTTTTCTTTTGAATTTTTCTGCAAAAATTAGGCTACAAAAGTTCTTTAAAATTTTCATGCAGCAATGCGGCTTAATAATAGCATAAGTAGTATAGAGGGGTTGCACGCGCATTTCAGTGGTACTGTTATGTTATAACGTGTGAAAAAGTCGTCCTAGATTTTCTATATGATGGTACCGTCTTCTGCAAAGGACTAGGAGGTATATTTATAAAAGTTATACAATACGTTTCAGCGCATCTAAACTTGTACTGGAATGGCATATTTCTTGAATGTGCAACAACACAGGCGGGTTCAAACTCACACTGGGATGTCATAAGAATGGTTGCGTAAATATACGTGGTACCCTAGGTCAAACGCTTAAGCATAGGCAGTGCTTAAGCATAGGCGGGATGGGCCCAAACTTGCGCCCTGAGGTGGGGGTCAGGGCGCAATGGTAATGATAGGTATGGTTAAGGATAGGACATAGTTGAGGAGTGGGCGGATCAAAATTGGCAAAGTGCCAAGCCTAAGTGTAAACTAAGCCTAAGTGTTAATTAAGCCTAAGCGTAAACTAAGACTAAATCTGAAATACGTGTAAACTTAAAATAAAGCTGAGCTAGGTGTAACCTAAGCCCATGGTGCATATGACTTCATGGTCCTTCACAAAGCAATGGTGCCACTTTTATTGCTGGTGGGTCCTCAGCGGGAGGAGGGAGGGGAGCCCCACCCCAACATGTCAAGCACGTTTCCCCTTACATGTCAAGCGTGTATCCCTACAATGTATAAGCAGTGGTCCGCTCTTGCTACCACTGCCACATGGGCTTTAATATGCTAAATACGCCTGAAATGCAATTTAATGATAGTTTTTCTAAACTCAAAAGGAACTGGCAGATCTTGGTCGGTTCTAACGTTAATTTCAATAGTACAGGGTGGTTAACAACCTTTTGCTAGGGGGTTCGTGCTATAACTATAAGACTTGGGATCAAACCAAATATACCATTAGATAGAAAATTTAAAACGGAATTTATTGATGCCAAATTAAAAATCAGTGTGCCTAAGACCGGCAAGAGAAATAGTTTTTAAACAATCGGGGTGTGAACTTAATTAATAAATATCGATTTTCGATACTTATCGAAATATTTTTCACATTTCTGTACAAAATTTTATATCAATATCAAATAGGTCCTCTTTTGGGCCTGGAAAATATTTATTCGTTGGTCAGACTGTTTTTGTTCACGACAAGGCGCCTTGCATGCGAGCTGATGCAACCCAACATTAGTAGTTAAGCAGGTCTCCCTAGAGTACACGAGGTATAGCCCGTGCTTAAGCATAGGCAATGCTTTAGCATGGTCCTGTGTTGAAGCATAGGCAGTATGCTTTGTGTACTCTAGGGGAGGTGACGTCAGTTGATGACGTCACAGGGTAGGTATCCTCAACTATGGGTATATTGTAAGTCTCATCAAACTTGCGAATCACAAACAAAAGTCTTACTGTAACTAATGAACTATAGTAGGGGGATAACTATGGTTACCTACTTAACACTATAGATGAATATAAACAATAGTACGCGGTATACTGTATATTAGTTTAAATTTGCGGATCAAGTCAACCAGGTATACTTTACACTACAGCAAGAGTACCTATTTAATGCAGGGGGATATACGAAAAATGAGGGAAGCTATCAGAATTTTATTTTTTGGGGATAACTATGAACACCACTTACTATACTAAATGCGTACAATATTCTAACTTGGGTATCACTTGACCACTTTACACTCGAGTAGTTTACACCACATCATAAAACCGCTATAAATTATGAACCAATAGATGAATCGAGCTGAAATGTTCAGAATGTAAAGACTACATGCCAAAAATAATGTATATGGAAATTCGTGTACCGGCTTACTGTAGCTATGTTATAACACGTATTTTTTGAACCAATGGCCGGATTGAGCTTAAATTTGAGAAACAGCATATACGCGAGACACAAATTCTTTACACATTGTCTTACTGTAGGTATACTGTAGCTTTCTGGATTTTCTATATCTCACAAACTAACAGTCAAATAAATCTGAAATTCAATAAATTAAATGTATATGAGTCAAAAATAATGTACGCAAAATATAGTGCATGGGGTTACTGTAGGTATGCTACAACACGTATCTTTTAATTCGCCGAGCTGGAAATTTGAGAGATTTAACAAATACGATAGAACAGGGCACCAGAACTACTATAGGCAACATTTAGTAACCCATAGTGAGGAAAAGGTGGTTGTGAAAAAGGTTACAAAGGGTCCATAGTCTCGCACAGATCTCCCCCAACCTAAAGCTAGAGGATCACTCTGTAGACTGCAGATCTTTTGTATGAACACACTAAAAACGTGCATAATACTTAATAAGATTATGAGACAATAAAACATGAAGATACGGGTTTAACGGAAAAATCAGACATTTTTTGTAAAATTTGGAAATTATTTTGTAAAATTTGGAAACTTTTTTGTAAAATTTGGAAACTTTTTTGTAAAATTTGGAAACTTTTTTGTAAAATTTGGAAATTATTTTGTAAAATTTGGAAACTTTTTTATATTGTTAAGTATAGGTGTTTTGTAGAATTTGGAAACTTTTTTGTAAAATTTGGAAACTTTTTTGTAAAATTTGGAAATTTTTTTGTAAAATTTGGAAAATTTTCTGTAGAATTTGGAAATTATTTTGTAAAATTTGGAAATTATTTTGTAAAGATTGAAAATTAAAAAAAAAAAAAAACAAAAGTATTTACAGTTTGACTACCATGGAAACCCATGAGTCAAATTTTGATGGGTACCCCCTCCAGTGGATCAGATATTCGGTCTTATTATTCCTCCTACGCGTATTTAGAATTTTATCAACAATCAAAAAGCTCACCTTTCTTTACATGGATTTTTTGAAGTTCCGGCTCATAAAAGACACCCTCCAATGTCTCACCCATTTGATCTTGCAGAGTGGAAACAGGCGGTGTTCTTGCATATTTTTCTTTAATTGTGAACCACTCTTCTGTCCAATTAGGCCAAAAGCCTTTTTCAAATGCGCGTTTTACTTTACTTACTTGTACGTTATCTCCAACATCAAATTTAAATATAATAGGTTGTCTAATGGTTCGAAATACTTTATTCGGAATTTTCTGCTCATTTTCTTCATCTACATTTGCCGGAAATGTCCCTATAGTTCGATGGTACGAATTATTATAATTTTCCAACAAATCAGCCAAAACGTCAATGTACCTATATGTATTTTTGGCTGTAAAATATCTCCACATTTTTTCCTTTAGAGTGCGGTTAAAACGTTCTACAACACTAGCTTTTAGTTCACTTTTGGTTGTGAAAAAGTGGATATCCTGAGTTTTTAGAAAATTTTGAACTTCTTTGTTGATAAATTCTTTTCCTGCATCTGTCTGCAATTTATATGGCATTCGACCAGTCCTAAAAATTTCCTGGAATGCTTCTAGAAGCGCTTTTGAAGTTTTGCTTCTGAGTGGCAAAGACCATGCGTATTTTGAAAACAAATCGATACAATTTAGTAAAAATTTATACCCACCATTGAATTTGCTCAATGACTGCAAATCAACAAGATCAGCCTGCCATTGCTCATCGATACCACTTACTAGAACTTTATTGTGTGTGAAATGCTTTTTGGCTGGTTTATGTAATGTATATGAGTAGTATAGCGTGTCTCCCTGGCATCAATTATATAAGATACCCTATGCTTAAGCATAGGCGGGCGGGCCCAAACGTGCACCCTGGGGTGGAATCAGGGTGCAATGATGTAGCATAGGCAATGATGAAGGATAGGCGTGTCCCTAAGCCTGAGGGGAGGGGGACCCGTCCAGACCTGTCAGGGGTGTCCTTGGGAAATAGAGTTTCCCGGGAAACTGAAATTCATTGATATAAGGATCCGGTGTTTTTTCCCGGGAAACTTCCGGATTGCTTTAACAACCTTGCTACATATGCGCTATATGTGTTTTTCGATATTTTTTCATCATCTTTTACTTCCGCGAATTTACCTAACATACAAAACCGGGCACGACGCGCAAAAATAATTCTTTTAAAAGCAAAAATTACGAGAAAAAAATCAATTTCAAGCAAAAAGTATGGAAAAAAATACAATTTCGAGTAACTACAATTAAGGAGCATCTATCTTTTTTTCGCTCCTTTTTCTCTGTTTTTTACGATGCACTGGAAAAAACATTTCAAGCAAAAAAACATTTTCGCTACCTATAAGTTGTGCATGTAGCACAACTTTTACAAACAATTTTAAAACAAAAGTGCGGAAAAATACATTTTTAGGCAAAAAATACTAAAAAAAAATCAAAAACCATAGGGTAAAGTGTGAAAATACGGCAATAAAGAGCGTTTATCGTAGACGACGCGGTATGCTTTATCGCAAATTTTTGTGATAACATTTCGTTCGCGGTCACGCAAAATGCGTGATTCAGTGATATTTTTAACAACTTCAACGTCATTCAGGCAAAACTCGAAAACCATGGATCGCAAAGAGTCGAAGCAAACGGTATTTTTATTTGAAGAGTTTATGCGGATTCCTTGGACTTTAGTAGTCTCGTCAAGTGTATTCCCAGCCTTGTCGACAATTCGGTATGCGTAATTTTTGGGTCCCCCAGCGACAAATTCGGCTATGTATGCTTCGTTGGTGAATCCCCTCAATTCGTTCGTCATTTCGCCCAGGTAACAACCAGTGGGCACCTTGTATTCGTCCTTTTTAGTGGTTAGGTAGATAATCGAGTCTGAAACGCAGTGAGTATGTATTAAATTATCCATTTTTGAAAAATAATTGCGTGGGCTGACTTCCATCCCCCTGACGAACCTTTTTTATACGTGTTTTCATAAGCTATAATTCTAACGTACCCTCTGAAATATGCTAAATATTTAAAAAAACTAAATCTGACCTGTGTCCATGTAAAGGACTCGTTCTTGGAGCTTTTTGAGGTAGGAATAGAGTTTGAGGCGGGCTTGGGCGGTGACAAACGAGGCAATGATCGGGTTGGTATTTTTGAGAGGTTTGGCGCATTCGTCGGCTATCGTGTAGGTGACGCAGGCAAGAGATTCGCCAAAGAAAAGAATATTCGGAATTTCGATTTTGTCGTCAAAGACGATGTTGAAAAATTTTTCGGGATCGTCAAAATATTCGGTCTGGGACAAGTTGTTGCGTTGGCCAAACTGAAGAAACAAGAAAAAATACTGAATTTCATGCTTAAACACGATAAACCTGAAAACGCTGAATGTTATTTAGCATATTATATAGTAACACACGTATACTGCATGCAGGTAAACTTTGAATTTTTCCCACCTTGCCCCAAAACGAGTTGAGCATCAATTTCGCCAAGGCTCTCATGCCAGGATTTTTGTCAATTTTGGTGGGATCGAGCTTTATGCCTTCAATTTGCTCGTAGTTTTCGATATACTCGGCTTTTTGGGCTTCGGTTTGGCAAGTCGATGGCCATCCATCGGCTTATTGTTTCAGTTTGAGGAAAGTGTTAATATAGTCGGTGAAAAGGCCTCCTTGTTTGGTAGTAGGGTCGTATTGTTCGGTGTTGGCATAATGCCAAACTTCGTAAATTTGGAGAATCTGAAGTAAACGAAAAAAAATCAATTTTCGAATTTTAAAATAGCAGGTATTGCTTCCCCTCCTCTCCAGACTCTATAACACGCATAACATATGCTTTTCCCCTCCTATCCAGACTTTACAGTACGCATAACATAATTATAATGCTATAATAATTTATTTCGCTCACTTTATAATCCTTTTCCAGGGCTTTGTAGAGCTCGAGGCTGACCCAGCAGCCTGTCATCGCTCGTTCGTCATCAGTATGGTCGCACAAATCAATTTGGCTCGTGGCACAAGTTCGGCAGAGCGGGAAAAGAAGCTTGCTATTGACTCGGTAAGGGAGAACGGGATGATAAAGGCCTCGTGGGGGTAAGACTTTGCATTTGATGATTCCAGTGTAGGGTCGAGTGGCTAGGTCGGCAAAATTTTCGGTGATTATATGAGGATGTCTGAAAAAAAGAAAAAAAAATCAATTTTCGGCTTTGAATAGGAACAAACCTGAAAAACGCAAGATTATTTAAGCTATCATAGGCTATAACACATGCATCATGCTTTGTTTTTAAGTTTTTCTTACCCAAGGGGGAAGAGACCCATCTTGCACACCCATGGGTACAATGAACAAACGTCGACATAGTCGATCGTTTCCCCAGGGTTGCATTTGTGGTAGAGTTTGATTGCATTGGTTCGGCCACCATAGAAGGCGTCTCGGGGCCCTATAGGGTCGGTGATTTCGCATTGGTCAAAGTGGGTTTTCATGGCCTTGTTTTGCTGAGAAAAAACGAAAAAAAATCAATTTTCGATAATGAAAAGGAACAAACCTGAAAACGCAAGGTTATTTAATGGTCATATACTAACAAAATACGATTTTTATACGAATTCTAATTTTTAACTCACTTTTAATTCCTTGGCGAGCTCGCATTCCCATTTCTCAATGACAGCGTAAACTCGGGATTCTAGGTATGCTTTTCGTTCAACAGTAGCTTGGAATGTCTCTTCGGCGGATCGTCGGTGATCTAGGGTGAGGACGTATCTTTTGGTCATGCATTTGGGGCACCCATGCCACCTAAAGAAAGAAAGGAAAAAAACCAATTTTTGATTTTGAAAAGTAACAAACCTGAAAACGCAAGGTTATTTAGACAGTAATATGCATAATCAGGGGTTTCGGCCACGCTCCCTCTACCTAGAAGTGCAAAAATTAACATACCAGCATCCTTGAAACTCGTAGACCGTCCTTTCGTGCAACCCATCGACCTTGTATTTGCCTATTTTTATCTCGCCACCATTGAGCTTATGTCGGATTGGGATGTTCTGGGTTTCAGAAACCCATTTTAACCACTTGAGGGCTTTAACAGACTGGTTTTCACCAGATCTGTAGCCCCCAGTGGGAACAATCCCAATCGTGTTCTCCTTGAGGAAATTTTGTCGGAAGACGCGGTTGCACGCAGAGGCTATTGTGAGGCTAGTCAGGAATGGGTTGACATTGGTTTCGGAAATGAATAGGTCGCGAAATTTGAGCGCGCACTTGGTCAAAATGTGCACGTCGCTTTCGCAATATTCAATGAGCTCCTTTTTGAAATTGAAATGGGTCCCCTTTTCTTGTTCGTACCTGAAAAATTTTTTAAAAAAATGTAACTTTATGCAATAATAACGAGATGTAAATTTGTATACATATATGCATACACGGTAGGAGTTGCCCCACCCATCCTCTAGGCTAAAACGCGTCAAAAATTATCGACTTTTACTCACCACGCGAGGAATTCTGCCCTGACGTCGTCTTTCATCCCATCAGGAGCATAGAATCGCATGTCGGGCAGTGGGCCTTCGTAGGTCCAGTTGGCAACGGTATTGAACAAGTGGGGAAAGAAGCCTTTTTCGAGTTCGGTTTCATTGAACGTTTTCGGGAAGGCACGCATGGGCATGGGTAGGAAGCTCAAAGTGTCGATGATGCGGACGCCTCCAGCCTCCAACATCATTATTTCGAGCCCTGAGAAAATTAGTACTCAGTTAAATTAAAAATATTACCATACCATTTTACATAATTATTTGCAATTTTTATTTATTTGCTATTTATTTAATTTTTTTATGTAATTGTTTGCTATTTTTTCAATTATTTGCCATTTATTTTAATTTTTTATGCAATTATTTGCTATTATGTTCAATTATTTGACATTTATTTGATTTTTATTTAATTTTTTAGTGATTTATTAACCATTTATTTAATTAATTAGTTATTTCTATTTAAGTATTTGATTGTTTGAGGTGAATTTTTAACCTTTTGTGACAATCTTAGGTTTGATCGTCCTTTGTTCGTGGAGATATTCGAGCAAGAATTGGGAGTCGAATCCTCGGGCATTGTGCGCTAGCGCAGTGGCCCCTTCGGTTTTGTTCGGAGAAGAGCCACTCGCCAAAGTGACTTTGGCATTGGTCGCCAGTGAAAACGTGGCGGTTCTCGCCACCACAGTTTCGGCAGTAGCCTAAGGGATTGTTTTCGGCATACGTCGCATACTCGGTACGCGACGCAGCAGTTGGGGATATGCTTTTTGTCCTGGCCTAGTTCCTCATCTTGACGAGTCTCGAAGTCGAAAAAGATGAAAACGGCCTTTTTGTCTTTGTCGCATTTGAGAGGCTGAAATTCGGAAAAATCAGAACAAATGAACTGAAAAATTGACTTGCTTTGTACTTAGAAGGAGCGACCCTAACCCCTCTAGACCTTCCATGATTATATACACTAAATTATGCGTAATAATATTGCATGCTGTGAATTTTAAATGTTTCTCACGGCAATGTAACATTGATGATCATCGCCTTTCGTAACTTTTGCATCGCAAATTTTGCATTTGTATTCGAAGCAAGTATGCTCTTTAGCATGAGAAGCCCTAATCAGTTGGTCGCAAGTGTTGCATCGCTTGACGCGATCGCAAGAAGCGCTAATTTTTTGTACTTTGTTGTTGGTCGTAAGGGTTTGACCAACAAGATGGTTTTGGTAGCAACCTTGGCTCGGGAAGTATCTGAAATTAATCGATAATCACTTTTTCGGTCGTTTTAACGCGTTTAAAAACGATAAAAATTTATATTTGTGAGTTGTTTACGGAATAATTTTTTTGTGCAAAATTAGAATGTAAGTCGTGGGGTAATTTGATTAAAAATAATAAAATATCGGGTTCTTGTAATTTATAGGGGAAAACAAATGAAATCGATCAGACGTTTTGTAAGTTAGACTCCCCTCTCCATTTGCTCATGATTTTTTCCGAAAACACGTACATATTGCATGCGTTGCATTTCGTCCATTGCTCGAGGGCGCAAGGATCGGGTCGGTTGCACCCAGGGCAACCGCCCATATTGCATTTATGTTCCTCTCGGTTGCTATATCCCCTATTGCACTTTTCGCAAAAATAGCTTCGCCCCATGAACGCGGGCATTTTGGTTATGACGTCGTAGTGATCGTCGTGCAAGTAGAGGTAGATTATTTTGTCGCAATTGGTGGGGCCTTTGTAGATGAGGGCATTGAAATGGTCGCGCGAAAAGATTTTGATTTGGTAGGCGTCGCCTAGGTGCTCTTGAATTTTTTTGACCTCGTCGAGGCCACAGAGACCTTGGTGATTTTCTAACCCTGCGTCGCGCATCAGCTGGGTAGCAAGTCGCTTTTGCACGCTACTTGGTCTTCCTAGATCCCCATTCTTGATAGTTTTGAATTTGGGATGGTTGTCGATGCGCGCTTTTGCAGTAACTATGGCGCGAGCTAGGCATATATTGTCGTCATTGACGATCTTAAGAAATATTCCTTTTCGCTTAATTTTTAGGCTTTTCATCTTTTGCATAACGTTGAATATCGATTTTTTCAAAATATATTTTTTATTGCATTTAGCGATAATTTATAGGAGGTATTTAGAACTTTCGTAATTATTTTCTTAAACGACGAACTGAAAATTGTTTTTTTTAGATTACGCTCATAATCAATTTTTAATTGAATATGCATTTAATCATTTTTTACGCCGCATTTACTCATACAAAATATATGTGTATCGTCTTTACCTTTTTATACATGCGCAATTATCGATAATTTAGTTTTCAGGGCACTTAAATAGATAAATTATGTTTCGATAAATTTTTAGTCTTTTCATCGCACAATAACTTCGCTACGCTAATGGATTAATTAGTTTTTCTCGAAAATGATAGAAGAGTTTTCCTGTTTTTAAATTATGTTTCACTTTATTTTAAGTCTTTTCATCGATTTTGTCATGTTTGTCGTAACAATACATAGTGTGGTTCGTACACAATACATGTGATTTTTTTGTTGCATTTAGTGATAGTTTAAAGGGGTATTTAGAACATTCCTAATTATTCGTCTTAAACGATGAACTCACTTTTTAATAGTAACTACGCTCATATTCTTATAATTTTTAACGTTGCTTTACTCATATAAAATATATTTGCATCTAATTATTCGATAATTGATTAATAATTTATCTGTAATACATGCGTAATTATCGATTATTTACTTTCTCGGGAAAATGAAGACTATGCTTAAGGTATAATTATCTTATTTTGTGCTATTTTCACTAATAATGTATGATTACTTATGATTAATAGTGTATATAACTTTATATTGCGCAGTTATTGATTAATTAGTTTCCCGGGAAACTGTTTTTCCCGGGAAAATGAACAATGCGCTTAAAGTATATTATACGGATATGATTAAGGTTTTTTAATAATTTTTATATTGTGTTTAATTAAATAAAATTTAGGTGCATCTAATTATGACTCTATTTTCGTCTAATAATATATGATATGCGGGATTATTGATTATTATTTAGTTTTTCATCGTTTAATAACTTCGCTACGCTAATGGAATAATTAGTTTTTCTTGAAAATGATAGAAGAATTTTCCTATTTTTTTCGACTATGTTTTCGAAAAGAAAGCAATTTTCAAATTATTTTCTGACCTTTATGAAACATCCTCCATGGCCACTATGCTTGGCGAACCACTCCTTCCAGTTGACCAGTCTGGAGGTGGTTGCCTCATTTCGACCTTTGCCTCCTTTTGGTGAGTCGACAACGACGACTTTTAGGGTCATTTGATGGTCGAGTGCGAATTCGGTTTTTGATTGTTGTATTCGCTCGATCACGCTCATGACGCGGTCGGCATTTAAGGCCTCGGCGGTCGTGAACGGGACGAGCACTCTTGAGTCAAGGCTAGGGTGTTGAATATTCTACTCCAACGCGAGCAGAAGGGTCGCGGGGCAGAACATTTTGCAAAATATCGTTCAAAATCGGAGGAAACAAAATAGGCGTAATTTCATCGATTTTTCGGAATCTAATATTGAAACTAGTAGCCTCGGCATTAAAACGTTTAACGCGAAGCCTGGAATTTTCGCAAATTTCGTAATAGTCACCCAAGCCTTGACCAAGTTGGTCGTAATTTTGGTTTTGTAGTAGTAGCGCTTCCCAAAATTCGCGGGGCGCAAAATTTTTGCGTTGCTCGGAAGTTAGTTTTAGTCGAGAAACGTTCGAAAATATGAAAAGCAAAATTTCGTAGTCGGTTTTCCAAAATTCGCTTTCGACCAGCAATTTTAAATTTTCGTAATTTATTTTTGGTTCGGCTAAATTTTGAGACGATTCGTCCTGGATCGATGTCGCCCAAAATTCGGCGGTTATTAATGTGGCCCATTTTCTTTCAGTGATTATTTTCCAGCGTATTCCTATTAGGCGCTCGTTGGCAACCCATATTTGCGAATTAATTATTTTTTCGATCGAAGCGCGATTTATGGGCAATTCGAAGTGCGGCGGCATTTCGATAAAAATGCTGGAATGATGAAAACGCTTGTGCTCCTCCCTATTTATACTTTACTTTTCCCGGGAAACTAATTAACCAATCAGAGAGCATGCTGGAAGGGTGCCAACCAATCGGAGAGCAATTTTGACGCATTGATAGAAGCATTCTTTCCCGGGAAACTCCTTTTACCGGGAAACGTGTCTGGGCCCATTTAGACATGTCTGCTATCGCGGATTCGGCTAATTAATTTCGCTTTTGGTACGCCTTTAGGCTCGTACTGATAAAATACTTCATCATTTAATAATCCTCCGCCTTGCATATCAAACTCGTAATATTTCGTTTTTGGCGGTCTGCCCTGTTTTTTAACTTCGCCATTGGCAACTAATTTTACAGGAACTGGTGTCTGCTGCTGTTTTTTTCTTTGCTCCTCAAGTACGTATTGCTTGTGTACAATATCAGCTAACGCTCTTAGCTTTTTGTCTGGAGTTACCTTTCCTAGAACGCAACACTTTACTCTTTTCTTTTTCGGTTTTTATCCTCGAATCGAATCACTGAAATCACTAAAAAATTTTCTCAATCACTTAAAAAATGATTTTATTATGGGTTCTGCTTATTTAGGGTATCGTATTATTCTATATAAATTTTATGAGATGGTAAATGGGACATGCATGTACGAAGTAGAATTTTTCCTGGTTTAGTATACAAATTCCGCAATGTGACCTTAATATTGTTCACAAACGGAAAATCAATCCTTACATGTGCAAAAAATTAGCATGAGTTGCACATGGCATATAAAATAGTGTCAACAATGCTTGAGAAATGCAGATTATATACATAAAATTTGACACTTTACAAAAAAATTCCCAAATTTGACAAAAATATTCCAAACTTTACAAAAAACATTCCAAACTTTACAAAAAAATCCAAACTTTACAAAAAACATTCCAAACTTTCCAAAAAATATTCCAAAGTTTACAAAAAATATTCCAAACTTTACAAAAAATATTCCAAACTTTACAAAAAATATTCCAAACTTTACAAAAAATATTCCAAACTTTACAAAAGTACTATGCTTAAGCATGTAAAATTAATTCCAAACTTTACAAAAAATATTCCAAACTTTACAAAAAACATTCCAAACTTTACAAAAAATATTCCAAACTTTACAAAAAATATTCCAAACATTACAAAAAATATTCCAAACTTTACAAAAAATATTCCGAACTTTACAAAAAATATTCCAAACTTTACGAAAAAACATTCCAAACTTTACAAAAAATATTCCAAACTTTACAAAAAACATTCCAACTTTCCAAAAAATATTCCAAACTTTACAAAAAATATTCCAAACTTTACAAAAATATTCCAAACTTTACAAAAAATATTCCAAACTTTACAAAAAATATTCCAAACTTTACAAAAAATATTCCAAACTTTACAAAATTTTTTTCAAACTTTTCTAATTTTTAAATCAATTACTGATGACATGGATGACGTGACGTGTTCATTAATGAATTTTGTGTGGAGGTTTGTAAAGTAAACCTAGCTCAGGGTTCAAAAATTCCCACAAGATGAACAGCAGGCAAAGATCGCCCTTTTTCAGGTGTTTTCTGATAAATTTTGAGAAGCTCAAAATAGCATGATAATCAAATTTGAGCAATTTTTGCCTATACTGATTGCTTATTTTGGGCAAAAATAACCCCTAATGATATCATTAGACAAGTACTGCCAAGAAAATCAAGCATTGT
>JAVLUZ010000484.1:0-62805 GCA_036768485.1 Mermis nigrescens
GGCAAGACAAAATTTCACTTAGAAATTTGTTTGAGAAATTATAATAGATCCCGTGAAAAGATTTAAATCTTTTTTTATTTTCTATCTTACAATTGTCAATCATGTGTTGTGTATGTACATATATGTACATACATATATTATCCTATTGTAGAAATGATACAAGGAATGCTTAGTGTAAAGCTTCTATTGTTTGATAGTAATACATAACTCACTGGTTATTCTGTCTGTTTGTTTTGTTCGAAATGTGAAAGCTAGCTCCACAAGATCCATGTTTATTTTATAAGTTTTACAATCCAAAAAGGATTTTTGCCACATTTCTTTTCTTGTTGGATGCAAAAGCAGTGGGTCCACGTTGCAGGAAGAACCATTATAAATAAGGCCAAACTCTGTCATTAAGTGTTGCATGTCCTACCATTTAATATCAAAGGCAAACAAATGAACCTTTTCAACAATAATGAATCCTATTTGGCTGTGCATTATGACTGCATTCCTTTGTTTATATTCACAAAGAAAACCAATAAATTTCTATGGGTCTGATCAATTTAATGACAATATAACAATTGGCTGTTCTTGACCCTGTCAATATATATATATATATATATATATATATATATATATATATATATATATATATATATATATATATATATATATATATATATATATATATATATATATATATATATATATATAACATCTATGTGTGCTGCAAATATGAATAGAGAAATGTGAATAGAAAATTTATTATTCAGCATATCAAAGTTATGTATCAACATTAATCTCATTGCTTTGTTTCATTGAGCAATTATGTCAATAAAAGGTAAAAGGTGTTTAAAAATGAAGTTTTTACAAATCCTCAATTTATATTTACTATAGATGGTGTTTAATCAAGCTTTGTTGAGCATCATACTTGCAGTTAGATATTGAAGGAATACCAAAGAAAAACGATCTAATGGAACAACCAATATGTAATATACTTACATTTATACATCTTGTAGAGAGCTTGCAATTCATTGCAACAAAGGTTACATTAATCTTGTATCATCAAATAGTATAAATGTAAGGTTTCCACTAGACTTTGTGAGGCAGACATCTAAGAAATACTGAACTTTCACAACTAGTGTTGTAAAATCTGGTTTTCAATTTAAAAGAGTATAGGACAAATGGCCTCTAAATTTGATGTATTTTAATTACGCAAATGATGACACCAAAAAGGGAAAAAATTACAAGATTTCATCAAGACTTGTGAGTTTAGGAGATATAGGTACAGCACAGGCAAAATTAACTGCAATATACTTGAATTGAATCTACAATTTGTATTTAAATTTCCTCCAAATTCTTATTTTGCATTGCCCCTCAATTGTGCCACAAATGAGCTAGGTATGGGCTAATTATTACAATTATTGCTAAGTAGATGCTCCAAAATATTTGCAACAACTAATGCATCTATCTCATTTTTAACACTTCACAAAATACACTCTTCTCAACCTTCTCTATATAGAACCTAGCCAGCAAGATATTGGCCTCTTTTAGAAAAGCCAGGCTTGATTTCCAGCATTTCTGAAACAGCAGAAAACAAAATATCTTTAAAAAGTAATACAAACACACTTAATCTTTGGAAGAGTTCAAGAAAGGGTGAAGTTTTCCTGAAGTTCTTTCACATGAAGCAAAGGAATTAATCTCATCAGAGTTTAAAGTATTGTAGTACAAATCACACAAACTGCCTAAATTTACACAAATGTGGTTGTTGTATGGCTTGAAACTCAAATTTTTGATACTTAGTGTCTAATTGCAACTAAACTTTCAGTTTTTGACCATACATTGGTCAAGTCAATAATGTTTTTCTAAATTTTATAAAATTTTGTTCTAACTTTCATACAGCAAGAACATCATTTGAAGTACAAAGCATTAACAAATCATATTTTTTGAGGGTAATTAATTCATGATACCTTAGTAAACACTTTGGATCAAAAAAGGGTGCACTGGGTCCTCTTCTCATGCTTGAGGCCCCTGAAAGAATAATATTTTTTGACAGTTTTGCTCGAGAACCAGAAGAATGCGGAAATTGTTCAGAAAAACCCCCTTTTACATTTTTTATCATTCACTTCATACCTTAGTCAATATGTGTCCAACAAATAAAGTATTGTAATCAGATTTTGCGTCCATATGTGGTATTTACTGTCTCTATATTGCACACAAATTATGCCAGAAAAATTCTATAAATATCATTTAAACCAATTTTTCCAATAATCGATCATTAAACAATAAATTAATTTGGAATTGGTTTGCATAGCGTTTTAAATATAAAATTCCAATTTGTGCATAATGGAAGAAATAAGTTCAGAAATTCAGTTTTTACGCTCCCCTGCCAATCTTGTAATTACAGGGAAACAGTTAGCAGTAAAACAACTTTTTAGTGAAACTTTTAAAAGATTGGCCCTTCAAAATGAAGAGGGGTAAAATCTTATATCTTTATCACATTTAGCAGCCGGTTTTTGAAGAACTGCTAGCCGAGTTTTCTGAAATGACGTTTTGACAAGGCCTAAACATTGATGAAATTGAAAAAAATTGGTTTCTCAACATGGAAAAATCAACATCTGCATTGCAGTTGACTTAGCTGATTCTGCAGTAAAAAATGAGAATTCTGCACATCTTTTATGGTCTATATACACCACAAAAATATGTTAAACTTTTCATAACACAAAATCTGTTTTTCAAAGGTCCAATGGCCACAGATATTAATAGAAACACTCATTATTTTATACTTACAAAATGCCCGCATTTAAATGTTCTCGACGCTTTGAATCATCAGCTGACGGCACTAACGGAAGCTTGAAATCTGCATATCAAGAAGCAATGCAGGGAAAACTATATATCATAGGTAGCGCGTTAGCGCGTACCTATAATATACTTGGGTACCCCCAACACCTGGGCACCCCCCTACAGCTATAACGGGACACTTCTGGAAGGTGCGGTTTTTTTTAAAAGAAAGATAATAAAAAAATTCGCTGCCCGTGTTTTTTGTTTTTCTTGAAACTCAAAATTGACTGTGTAAAGAAGGTGTAAAGTTTTTGTGTAGCGTTATAACATAGGACAAATTTTGGGACCTTTTTACTGCGGCATGTGGACAACTGAGTATTGATGACTCAAAGGATTGAACAGAATAGGATAATAGAGGGATGAATTCTACAGATGACACTTTTTTTGTTTTTTGAAATTCGCATTATTTATCGAACGGCAGTGTAAAGAGTGCGAAAATCTGGGGGTGAAAAAGCACTTTTTGGTCGAGTTTTCAACCTTCCTATGTCCGATACTAACTCCGGTTATGAGGTTTTTAAAATGTTTTCTGACAGAAATGTAGAGCGGATCAAGGGCTACATTCTGCATATAAGCAAAGTCTTCTATGCTCTATGGTGAGTTAGATCCTGGGGTTTAAAGTTTACACTCTAGTGGATGGTGTAAAAAAACGGATTTTAACTAAGATTTCTCTGCCAAATTTTTCCGCTTATGAGTCAGTGCAAATCGAAGACAGCATTAATAAAGTGCCTCACAGGGGCTAAACATCGCAGCAAACCGCATTTAAAAAAACGCAATATTGAGTTATTTATGGAGGTGTAAAGTTCGAAATCAGAGGTAAAAAATGGGCTAAAAAACACGTTTTTTCCGAAGTTTGATTGATAAATCATGCCAAATAATTTTTGCAACAGAATTTTGGCACACAGGAATGTACTACGATTTAAAAGCTACAAATTGTACCAAACCGAATTTCTTTAAACTCAATGGGGAGTTCGGTACGGAATTTTAAAGTTTACAGTGTTCTAAATGATGGAAAATACGTTTTTGTTGCGTTTTTTGTTCGCCACTTTCTCCGTCCAGAAGTCGGGATAAGTCTAATAGAATAAAAATAAAGTGCTTTATATCGGGTGCATGTCAAAGCAAATTGTCTATACATTAATATTTAGCGAGTGTAAAGTCAAAAATTTGGAGTTTTAAATGCGTTTCTGTCTTGTTTTTTCTGCCTGCTTCTCCGGTTACGAGTCAGGGACACGTTTATCAAGTCTAGAAATGGACCAGGAATCAAATTTGATATGCCAGTCTGGCGCATATGTTTACACTCTACGGTGTTGTAAAGTAGTTTACACCAATTGTTAGTTTGCCCATAGAACATTATGTAGACTTAATTTTTTCATAAATATTAATCGTAATATCGGAACAATATCAAAATTACGAATCTGACTAAAATCTTCTTTACACTAGGTGTTTACATGAAGTTTACACTACATATATATTTATCTTCGTTTTTGAGCATTCCTGAAACCTAATTTTTTCTTGGAGCCTAGAAGTTTTCAAAGGATCAAATGTGAGACGTCACATAGGCGCGTTTGTTTACATCCAACAGTGATGTAAAGTAGTTTACATTCATTGTTTATATGTCCTCAGACCATTGTAGAGACATAATTTTTTCATGAATGTTGATCATAATATCCGAGTAATTTTTTACACTGCATGTTAGCCTTTGTTCTAGAGCATTGCAAAAATCGAAATTTTTTCCTGAGATATAAAAATTTACAGGGAATGAAATATATACGTCAATTGGGCGCGCTTGCTTACACTCAGCAGTATTGCAAAGTGGTTTAAACCTAATGTTTATTGTCTTTAAAACATTATGGAGACTCATTTTTCCATAAATGTTGAAAGAAATATCGGAGCAATATCAAAATTACGAATCCGACTAAAATATTCTTTACGCTATGTGTTTGTGTAAAGTTTACGTTACGTGTTAACCCTAATTCGATAGACTTGCAGAGACTTTGTAACTGAAGTCAAGAAATTTTCAAGGATTCATATGTGAGACATCAATTAAGTGAGTTTGTTTACCCTCAAAAGTAATCTAAAGTGATTTAAAAATTATGTTCAAGTGTCCTTAGATCATTGAAGAGATGTAATTTTGTCTTAAATGGGTTGCATTAAAGTTAAATCTTTCTTAGCCGTGTTTATAATATGTTTCACAAAATCTTGCACATGGAGAGCTATCGTTTAATTGATGTAAATTGCCTGCAAAAGTGGTTTAAAATGAACCAGCAATCACACTACTGTGCACAGAAGTCGACAAAGATATACAGCTTTATTGTAATCATGTACATTAATAAGCCGTAAACTGTTAGTATTCTCTACACCTAGTAGTTGTGTAAAGTTTGCACTATTCATTTGTTGTTAATATGTAGTCTATACTACAAATTTATTTTACTACCAAATCAAAGCGTTAGTGTTCCTTACATTTGATATTTGCATGAAGTTTTTGAATTTTTGCCGAAAATCTTTGCCTTCTAATTTACCAACATCCCGCCTTTTCCATTTTCTTGAAGTTTAAAATCTTTTATAATTCTCTCAATAATTTAATGGTAGGTTTTAACTTTAAGTTTCTCTTGGTTTACAACTCTCGCTTAGCAAGCTCATTTTTCAAAACTTTTTCATAGTGATCAGATTAGTTGCGTTTAGTTTGGAATTGGTGGACGGTCGTTATTTTATTACTCGGCTTAAATAAACCAAGTGACTATCTTTTGATTATTTTCTTCATCGCAAATTCAAACACCCAATTTTCAATTTGAAAATTGACCCAATTTTCAATTTGAAAATTGATCCAATTTTCAATTTGAAAATTGAAAATTGGGTGTTTTCAATTTCAAAAGTCACAACACATTGTGCTTGTGTATTGATTGAGTGAGGATTTGCAATGTGAATTCGTTGGTTAAATATTTGTGCTTGATTATAAGTGAACTGCACATTAAGAAGAAATAACTTAATGCAGTTTTAATTTGAAAATGGATGGTGTCAATAAGGTTGTCTTGTTTAAAAAGGATAATGCTGATGTTAAGAACAATATTGTTTTCCGCGTTCTTGGACTGTTGTCATTATTGTGGCATGTTACTGATTGTGTTTACTGACTGATGTACTGAAATCACGCTAATTAAAAGTAGTGTACTAGCAAAGAAAAATGCTCCGATGGAACAAAAAAGATGAATATACTTGGAATTGTGGATTATTATGGATGTAAAAGGAGGGGACTAGGAAAAATCTACCTAAAGTCGGAAAATCTGCTAAAAATCACACTTTCTCTAAGCAACGCAAAAAATCGATGTATATTCTGCGGCCTCTAAAAAAGTGTCTTTTTTAAATAATGTTCGAAGTTTCAGATAAGAGTGTATAAACGAAATCTATCAAGGTTACTTTTTTAAATTGCTGGCACCTGATTGATAGAAAACTAAGAGGTATTGTATTTAAAGTTGTTTTGTTTTATGAGCATTATAGCAAGCAAAGCAGGAGCCGATTGATTAGTGCACACAATCGTTTCGGGCATGCTAGTGTATCTACATTAAGTCTGTTTCAAGTCAACTTACGTGTTTCCTACTGTTTTTAACCAACCATGTCTTCAATTGTCTTCAATGTTTGCTATTTCATTCAATTGGCTTGGAAGACTGTTAGTTTACTTAATATCATTTCCCATAGCTACTGCATAGCTAACGTGCTGCTGTTTCAATCATTGTTATGGTTGAATATTTATTTTAATCTGTTGGCCGCAGAATATACATCGATTTTTTGCGTTGCTTAGAGAAAGTGTGATTTTTAGCAGATTTTCCGACTTTAGGTAGATTTTTCCTAGTCCCCTCCTTTTACATCCATAATAATCCACAATTCCAAGTATATTCATCTTTTTTGTTCCATCGGAGCATTTTTCTTTGCTTAATTATCTGCTTGTCCATGTGTTTGCAAATCAAATTAAAGATCGGCTTCAAACAAATATCTTCTCTGATGAACAACCTATGGTCATCTGGCTAGGAGGTCATATCTATAGATAATAATAGAATGTAATTTTATTAAAAATGTCATCTAAAGCAAAAGAGGAAATTAAAATTAGTGAGCCATACTTTAAATTGCTGGGGGATAAAAATACTGCAAAAAATTTATAAGTTTTGTTAATTAAACAAGCGCCTCAAGAATAGTACATTCTGCACACATAATTCCGACTTTTGCAAGCAACACAAAACTAGCCTATATTCACTTGCATTACCTGAAACCCATGCAACAGATAAACAAAATGTTTTGACAACTGAATCTACAGAATTTGTTTTCGAACTTTTAACATCTCTTCAAGAAGCTTTGAAAAAATGATAGCATGTAAAATGTTTGTAATACCTTCAGAGTTTTATGACTCTTTGATTGAGAAATCTAAAATTACCAAAGATCCACTTATCAAAGCGCAAGTAGCTATTTAATCAGAAAAGGAACAAATTCTGAAGAGTAAAGATGATGCAGAGGAAAGAGTTAAAAAGTACTCAGAAGCAATGCAAACACAAACAATTCTAGAGGAGCAAAGACAAATGTACAAGTAGTGCCTGCTAAAACGGCCAAAAAACAGGGTAGACCTCCAAGAAAAAACAGACTTCTTTCGAGTTTGATATAGGTGAAGGATCTAAAAAGTAAATGTAGAACAGGATAAAGTATTTTATATGTATGAACCACGGGGTAAATCAAAGAAAGATTTATCACAAAAAATTTAAAAACGTGCTCGAACTTGTTCAAAAAATGTACCACTACATTTTACCTATAAATTGACCTGCTTGTGAAAAAACTGTAAAAATGGAGATTTGCAATATTATAGCTAGTGTCTCTTGCAGTTGTGCACTTGATCTAAATCTTGTGTCTTCTACATGTGCCAATCAAGTTAAATATAGACCTGGAAAATTTCCTGGGCTTGAGGCGCATTCATACTTTGTCCGACTCCATCCAATTTGGTGTCAGAATGTGAAAATTGACAAATCTGCTCCAACACACTCCGACATGAGGCCAACATTATCCAACATCATGTGATGCGCGTCCTACTTTTCTTTGAGCATGACATCATAATCTGTCACAATGCGACCACACATGGGCGTGGGGGTTTTGGGGGGGTATACAACACCCCCAGAAGTTGAAACTCCCCCCCCAGAAATCAAAATATTCCCTCCCCAGAAAAAATTTTTTCTTGCTTTTTTAACAATTTTTTGATGCCATTCAATAGAGCTTGATGAGAATCGTTGAAAAATGATGTTTTTTGCCATACAACCACTTTTAAGACCATTTTTTGACCTTTAAAAATTTTTTCACCCCTCCCCCCAGAATTTCAGTGCTGCCCACCTATGAATGCGACTTTTTTGTCAGAACGGACAGGTTGAGTTGGTTTCAACTTTTGTCCATCCAACACACATGAAACGTAAACTACAGGGTATAGGAAGATTGGCGCAACATGTAGCGCATTGCATGCCTTGTTTATTTTGTACTATCTATTGTTGCAGTCAATTCATCTTATTTAATCTCTCTATAAATGTATTTTCATGCGTCAGAACTAATTTTTATTGATTGAAGTATGGTTTATGAACATATATCCAGGATTTTGAAAAGAGGAGGAATCCAGAAAAAATTTCGTAAAATTTAAAAAAGTGCGCTTTAATATTGTATTGTAACTGTAAAATATTTAGAGCATGGTCCGTACCTTGATCCTAATTTATACAGTGAATAAGTTTAAATAAATTGGCGCATGAAACAAACTTTGATATTTTCAGCATTTAATTTTTTAATGCATGAAGAAATAGTAAAAGGCAGCAGTATTTTTAACCCCCTTCCTCCCACCAGCAATGCCACTGAAGATTGATGTAAAATTTTTTATGTCAATTCAGTTGAAACTTGCAAGAACAAGTGGCACAATTTGCGTAATAGTATAAAAAACATCAATGTTTGTTGTGGTTAAAATATTGATTTTTAGTTGGAAGAAGCCGGATGAAATATGAATGAAAGTTGGATCCAATGTCCGAAGCAACACTGCACGGCACTGCATGCCGCATCCTGTCAGACGCGTGTCTGACAGAGCCTCATGCGACTCTGTCCAACAAGAGTCCGACAGGATGCAACATGCAGTGTCACACAACGTTGGATTGGACAAAGTATGAATAAACCTTAAGTCTCAAATTTATGATCCTAAGTCAATTATTCTACTGTTTAAATCCAGAAAATTAGTCTGTATGGGTACAAAAATGGACCAGGATGCTCATGAAACTTTTGACAAAATTCTTTGTATTTTGAAGTCAATTTATCCAAACATTCAAATTTGCAACTTTTTTGTGCATAATTGTGTGTGGGATCAAACAGTGTCCATCATTGTGTGAGTTTACAAAAATTTTATGACAAATATCGTCCAAAATGTATTTATGAGCCAGAACTGTTTCCTGGTCTTGAATTTTTGCTTAATCATGCACCTGTATTATATTTTTGAGCAATAAATTTTTCATCACTCGTTCAAAAATGTGTTCTAATTTATTTTGTGCTGATGTTATTGTGTGTAGTATTTTAAAGTGCATAGAATTTATTAATTAATACAACTAAGATCAAATATGGAGACTACAATTAATCTGGCTGCCTCATTTAATCCTGACAATATTAGAATTAAAATTATTCACAAGTACCTGTTTGTTGAGGCTGCAAAATTTGACAGCTCGAAATATGGCAGTTTTACTTGTTATACGTTCAAAATGTGTAGAAAACTACACTAAAAAGTGAGGCCATTAAGCTTGCGCGCATATTATGATGGCTCAGCTGGATTCATTTGATTCGGACATGGTGATGCTTGAAAAGGTGAAACTGAAATTGAAATAAACAAGCAACTCAAAAAACCCAGAGTCGAGCTGCCACCTTCGGCTAAAGAAGTTGCAGAAGAAAATGCAAACTATTATAGAGCAGTCAATGCATTGAAATTAATTGGCATTTTAGAGTGATTCATATTAAAAAAGAAAAAATCTATGTACTTGGCCTGGGGTGCAAAAACTATCTTTCTTTTTATCCAAAATTTCATTCTTTATGCAGCTAATTAATTCATTGGAAATTGCAGTAAAATCATCTTTATGCATACACTCCTTTTTTAAACACCTGCATTCAACTTGCATGTTTTGAGGAAAATATTCATCAAAACTTGAACAATTTTCAAATGCAGGTTTGAATTTTGTTAGATTAAGTTCTGAGAAATAACGACTGAAATTTGATGCATTATGATACATGCAAGAATTTGCCATGTTTTACTCGCTATGTTTTGCATTAGCGGGTTTTTTTAATTTCTAACGTCAATAAAATCCTTGGCTTTTATTGTATTCAAATAATTTTCCGGAGGATCAGTTGTTCTAACCAGATCCTATTGCAGGTTTAAATTTTTTTTCTCAAGTTTAAAATTGCCGTTTTTATTCAAGGGTGAATTTCGAATTTTGAGAAAAATGTGGTTGGGGTCTGCTCCTGGTGGTATGGACAGAAACTGTTGAAATTTTTTTTATGAACCATTCTAAGAAAAAAGTTGAGACGTCCTTGGAGAAATTTTTTTAAAAGTCGAATTCAAGGAATGAAACCGATTTTAAAATTACAAAAAAATTGAATTTTTCTCACAAAAAGATTTATAGTCGTGTGATACCTCATTGTGTTTGTCTAAAAGAATTACATCTAACTGTAAAATATTAGATTTTTTATCAAATGTGACGTAATTAAATTACATTTTAACCTTTGGAAAAAGTGTAAATTTCAAGACTTTGTTGTTTATTTCAGGATTTTCAGCAATAACAAGTATTTTTTATTTTGTTTTTATGTTGCTCTAATTAATAACAATCGTTTTCATGCTGAAATTATGATTGTTAATTTCTTCTTATTAAATCATTTGCATATGCAAATTGGAAAGAAATTAAAGTTCTTTTTTGTATGTACACCATCATATTGTTTGTATCATATAAAAATTACCTATTACTGTACAATTTTAATTCATAGTTTTGAGTTTGTATTGCTTTAAAAAAAGAAAAAGAATTAAGGATTTTTTGGAAGTCAACAATTGATATTTTATTTTGTTGCGTGAAGATTGATAATATTGACATTGTATTTCATTGCGCGAAGATAGATAAGAAAGGACTCGTTTGTTAAACGATATTATGAAAAAAGTATGTAGGTATGTAGGTAACCAATGTATCTACTTATGTAGCAAGTGTATCGATATGGTTAAGGAAGCAGCACTACCGCACAGAAAATTGTGCAATATTTCTAATCTTTCCATTATGTGATTATGTTATCACACGCGTGTCATTCATAATTATTTTAATTTGTCATAATAGTCAATACTGTGTCGAATTGAAATGAATTGAATTCACGTAAAATTACGATTCTGCAGAATTGAATCTTCAAAAATTGCGCTTCAATTGCATTTTTTATGAAGGAGAATTTTTTTGCAGCTTCTTGGTAAAATGCGCAAAAACAGAAAATGGAAATGATGGATAAAAACGTAGTAATAAAGGAAAAGATGAGCAATAAGGCGAAATGAAAAAGATCAGGAAACAAAGATTCACCGAATTTGTTTTGATATGCTAGCCATTTCTTAAAACTTTCTTTTAATTGTATTACAGCAAATTTTTTAAGGATTGATAGTACTAACCAGACGATACTGCTATTTTCAAAGATTTTTGCTTATCATCAAAATTTACATTTTTATTCAAGTGCAAATTTCAAAGTTTGCAAAAAAGCTGCCACGCTGTTGTAAGTGAACGAATGGATAAAAAATGTACAAATTCTTTTTATGAACTCTCCAAGGAAAAAAAGTCAACAACTGTGCTTGGAAATTTTTTAAAACTTAAATTGAAGGAATCAAATCGAATTTGAAATTGCGGAAAAAATGAATTTTTTTAGTTTTTTATTTCTAGTCATGTGATACCTCATTCTGTTAGCCATGAAAGGTTACATCTAATTGTAGAATATTAGATTTTTCAATCAAATGTGACGCGAATGACTTGCATTTTTGTCTAGTGAAAAATTTTAAATTTTAAGATTTTGCAATTTATTTCAATATTTACAGCAATGACCAGACTTTTTTAGGTTGTTTTTATGTTATTCTAGTTAGTAGCAATTGTCCTGATGTTGAACTTAAAATTTTTAATTTGTTGGTGATAAATTATTTGAATATGCAAATCGCGGGAGGAATTACATTTCTCTTACCTGTAAACAGGTTCAACTTGTTGTATTATGCATCAATTGATAGAGCGTTTTAAACTACATATTGTCTCAAAATGTTAAGTCACAATTTTGAGTTTGGAATGTTTAGTCGTATAATTTAAATCCTATATTATTAGAAGAATTTCGAGATTTTTTGCAAATTGAAAATCGATATCTTGCTTCGTTAGAATCAAACAGAGCTCGTTATTGGGTCAGTAGCATTAGAGCGTAGGTATTCACAAGAGCAAAGGTATGCATAAGAGCAAAGGTAGTCAGAAGAGCGAAAGTATTCACAAGCGTCGAAGTAGTGTTATTTTGATATACCAAAAATAAATTTTGGTATGATTTTGGTAGGCACTTGTTTGACTACCAATATCATATTTTAATTCTGAGAATTTTGGTATATCATATTCTTATCATATTAAAACTCCAGAAAATGTGAAAATATTTTTGATATAATT
This sequence comes from Mermis nigrescens, assembly GCA_036768485.1. Lineage (NCBI taxonomy): Eukaryota > Metazoa > Nematoda > Enoplea > Mermithida > Mermithidae > Mermis > Mermis nigrescens. The sequence continues at coordinate 12,504 of JAVLUZ010000484.1, forward strand.
TTGGTATAATTTTGGTACAGTGGTAGCACTTTTTTCTTCTTTCGCTCTATACCTTGCCTGCAAATTTGGAAGCATGATGCAGTAGGTATTCTCCAGGTCATATCTTCATCTGGGAGATTTCAAAATCTCAGTTAGGTCGATTAGCATGTACCACAACACATGATGTTGACCCATCAAATTATACTTGTTTTCTCAATCCTTCTTTGCCACCTGTATTGTTTACCGTTGTGATCCGCTAATAGTGATCATAGGTGCACTTCATACGTGGGCAGCAAGAAAATTCTGGGGGAGTGCAAGATTTTTCAAAGGTGAAAAAATTACCTTAAAAATAGTGGTACGGCGAAAAAATACCATTTTTCAACGTTTCTCATCGAGCACTATCCATTGGCATCAAAAAATTGCGAAAAAAACTTCAAAAATTGAATTCTGATGGGGGTATTTTGGTTTTCGGGGGTACATACCCCCTAAACCCCCCACGCTCAGGTGTGGTGCACAGCATGGGCAATTTGGGGTAGCGGTCAAGAATTCAGCTTTTTGGGCCAAAATGACCTCAAAAACTTGCATAAGCGCTCAAATAGCGTTAAAACCACAATATTACATGGTTTCTGGTCAATTTGAAGCACTTTTGAAGAAACTTTTCAATTTGCATCCGGTTTTGGCCTTCATTTTGCCTCATTTTCCCTACAGAATTCTCCATCTTTCTATTCTGGGTGGTCTAGACCCCACATTCCCATGCGCATGTTTGATCGTTGTTCCGAAATGTTGTTATTTGACAAAAAGTGAAAGGAATTTATGTAATTTTGTAACTTAATCTCGTAAATTTTGAAAGTTTTATAAATAAATGAAAATTATTTTAAACAGCGTCTAGAAATGTAATGCTTGTGCTTTTCTTCGAAAAAATATTGATTACTTGCATTAGTCGTTTGATTTTGAAACACAATAAACAAGTGTTAATTACCTATGTATTTTGCATACATAGATACCTAGTTTTACATGGCTGCAGAAATTACATAATAGGTATACATATGTACTTACCTACCAAAAGTATATTAAATATATACCAAATATCAAAAATATATCATATTTTAAATGAAAAATAGCAGAATATCATATTTATATCATATTAAAAATAAGTCAACTATACTAATATCATATTTTAATTATTTTTGGGCTACCAAAATAACACTAGCGCGAAGGTATTCAAGGTAGTCAGAAGAATGACCACACCTTGGTGTAGGGGCTTTGGGGTATGCACCCCCCACAAGAAAACCAAAATACTCCCTCCAGAAAAAAATACCCTCCAGAATTCAATTTTTGAAAATTTTTTCTGTTTTTTCGCAATATTTTGATGCCAATGGATAGTGCTCGATGAGAAACCTTCGCTCGTGTGAATACCTTTGCTCTTCTGATAAAAATTATAAAACCTTAAATAATCTTTGAAAACCTTTCCGTTCTCCAAATTTTTTTGATACATGGACAAAGCTTGTTGGGAAACGTCGAAAAATTAAGCACGCTATAGGTATATTAATTTCTCTTCTATGTATAATCACAAGTTTTAATTTAAGGATAAATTTCATGGTGCTTGCATCCCTGTTGTTCATCTGTATACTCAAGCATTAGTTTATGAAATAAGGGGATGGGGTTGTATTATGGAAGGTACATTATTTGATTATTCTTACGTCCTGCTTCAATGACTAGAATTTTCTAAATTGTCTTTGAATTTTTGGCGAAAAATTGCTATTGAAAGGCTGTTTAGGTGATGTTTTAATACACAAAAATATCATTTTAGCTTTAACCAAAATATTGTTTTAACGTTTAAATAAATTATGTGCATAGGTGGGCAGCATGAAAACTCTGGGGGGCTAGCGGGAATTATTAATTTTTGGGGGTCCGCCAGATTCTGTGGGTCCAGAGACCCCCATGCCCATGTATGATTATTCGCTCTTCTGAATAGATTCACTCTTATGAATACCTTCGCTCAGTGAATACCTTCGCTCTTGTGAATACCTTCGCTCATGTGAATATCTTCGCTCTTGTGAGTACCTTCGCTCTTCTGAACCCCAATCTCGTTATTGCTATCAATGTTATACAAGCGAATGTAGGAAATTGTGTCATCTCTGACGAAGCTTTTGTGATTTCTGAATGTGTGGGATTGGAGTGACTGAATCAGGATTCAATTTGTCAGCAGTTGCGCTTTTATTGCGCATTGTGCTTTCATTAGCAAAAATATTCCAATGTTTAATGGAGTGATTTAATGAACTTACTATTTATCATAAAGGTGGATGAAATCATTTTGTGCATGTTTGTAATTTTTGATTTCGTTTCGTTTTCAGTTCAGAATGCATTAAATAGGAAGACTTTGTAATGATTTGTACCTACATATGTTTTTTGGCTGAGATTAGAACAATAATTCGGCCAATTTTGAATTTATTTACATTAAATCAGACTTCATGACACAATGTTTTCCAGGAGTCTGCTTTAGAAAAGAAAATAGGAATATTGACGAAATGCGTGTGAAGGTCCGTAAAGTATTTTTTGATCGTTTTTGAGCCAGTAAGCTCGAAATCTCCCGCTTCTTGTGGCGAATTTATTCTTTTTGTAGTTATATTTTTGTCTACTGAGCCGCTATAAATCTGTTAGATTTGCGTAAATGGATGTCAATTTTTTCCGGCGGCCTGCATGAATTCAATATTGAGCTATAGTTATTGCCTCCTTTTCGATAAAAAAATGAATTTGAGTGTTGATACGGAGAATATGAAATTATTTTGGCATAATTGTAGTACCGGGGACCCGTACTTTCTGTGTGCCCATGCAGTTTACGTCAATTGCTTTTTTTGTAGTAAGTGTAACTGCAATAAACTTAGTTTTAAATCTTGAAATCAATGGTGTACGAAAGATAACATTGGCAATTTAGGTGACTAGAAGGTTATAGTTATACAAATTATATAATAACATGCATCTGCAGTATAGCTGCAGGCCAAAGCAAGTATACCTCCTTACCATTGAATAATGCTTTTCAGTGAAATGGCTGTTTTTGAGATTAACGCAAGAACCACTTGATGGATTTTAATAAAATAAAGTGTTCTGAGTAGATCATTTTAAACGAAACTATTTTGCCAAGAAAAGTTGTGCTAGCTTGTCTACAGTATGCCTGGCTCTAACAAATGCTTAAACTTTGCAAGATCACTACAGTATATAGGTTTTGTTTTATATTTTGAAAAATAGCAAAATAGTTAGATATTTTTGTGCTTTAAATTTCACTCTTTTTTGTTTTTCGTGTTACTGAATAGTTTGACCTGCAATTTCAATTTAATATTTTTCCAAAATGGCTGCCCCCATAAGGTATGCCTTGCCATGTTTCATATTTTTTGATGTTTAGGAACATTTTAGAAAGCCCAAAAAAAGTTCTTTCGAATAATATCCTGTTTGTCTGATTTAGTAAAGAATTTTAGTTGTTTAATATGGCCGACAGGAAGGCTGTCATAATGTAACTTTTGATGTTCTCAGCTCTTATTTTGTGATTTTCTGACGTATTTCAAAATTTTTTCAGTAAATAGCTAAAAATTTTATGTTATTTCTAATGAGCTATGTCTCATGTTCTGAATCCTTCTAGTTCGTTCAGGAAATTCAAAAAAAACCTCAAATTTATTCCTTGTAAGCGTAAGATTAGTTTCAAAAAGCTGAGTGTGATGCGTTGAGACCTTATAACCTTCTAGTCACCTATATTGCCAATGTAATCTTTCGCACACCATTGATTTCAAGATTTAAAACTAAGTTTATTGCAGTTGCAGTTAGTACAAAAAATCGATTTACGTAAAGTGCATGGGCACACAAAGTACGGGTCCCCGGTACTACAATTATGCCATTATTTCCCGGTGACGGCCGAGATTTATTGTTTTTGTGCTTCTTGTCTTCTAGGCTTCTATCTTACTTAAAATCGTTCAACTTTGAGCTTGAGTCGCAGAATATGTCAATTTTTTTCGAAATATTATTTGTATAGTTGTTTTCTTTTGGGGTAAAGTACGTAAATGATTACATTTGATGGATGTTCTATTCAAATTTATGTGCATCTTAGCTTCCATATATATATATATATATATATATATATATATATATATATATATATATATATATATATATATATATATATATATATATATATATATATATATATATATATGTTTGACTTTATGTGTGTTCCTATGTTTTTGATTGCCACTTTTTTCGGTTATTTCTTTAATAAAATCTTTGGGTTCGATCGTATTTTGATGATTTTTTCAGGATCGATAGTACTAACCAGACCATATTGTGATTTTCAAAGTTTTTTGCTTAGCATCAAAATTTACGTTTTTATTCAAGTGCAAATTTCAAAGTTTGCAAAAAAGCTGCCACGCTGTTGTAAGTGAACTAATGGATAAAAAATGTACTAATTCTTTTTATGAACCCTCCGAAGAAAAAAAGTCATGCACGTTGGTGATGCAAATATTACGGATAGTTTTAGATGACCTTGAATCACGTCGAGGTAGGCCTATCTTTAATGTTCTTGATATTTTGGTGTAGATTATTCTTACAAAAAGACTTAATTTTAACTTGAAATTTTCATTTTATCGACGTCATTGTTTGCTTAATATTCATATACAATACAATGACACATGAACGTTTTTGGACTTGTGAATTCTAATACCTCGCGTTCCATATTCTTTCAATAAAAAAGTATTAATTCATACATAAATCACAAGTCGGTTTCATAGCTTGATCTAGAAACACACTGTTGCTTTAATGAAAAAATATATCTGCCTGAAGCTAAGCACCGTAAACTATGGAGGCGAACTTGGTTACAATTCCTTTTGTTGCATTCCGTGTTCAAATTGTAAAAAAAATTTTTTATCTATCGGAAAACGTTGATCTAGAGTTTTTCTGAGTTTTTATTTTCATCTTCCTTAAACTAGTGCGCAACTACGATAAGATAGACGTTTAGTAGTAGTATTCCTGTAATATTACGTGTTATTGAATACAATTATTAAAAAATTAATTTTTTGAAACCTGTATTCTCTACATTTTCAGTTGCCATTTTTCTTTTCAGTTCTTTGCGTTTCTCGGTTGTTACCATAGGTGGGTGGGCGGTTCCAAAGTACTGGGAGAGTGCGAAAATTTTTAAAGTCAGATTTTTGGCCTTTAAAACGGTGTTATGGCGAAAAACACTATTTTTGAACGTATCGCGTCGAGCTCTACCGATTGGCATAATAAAAAACCGAAAAAATTAGAAAAAGTTTCAAAAAATGAAATTCTGGGGGAGTATTGTTGGGTATTTGCCATTTTTGTTGGGTATTTTGCCTTCTGGGGGATGCATATCCCCAAACCTCCCACGTCCAGGTATGGTTGTTACTCAATTTGTTGTGCATTTTTTGAAATCCCGATGCAATCTGTTATGCACCACTTTAAAAGTCATTATATTCCATTTATGGCGTAAATAGTATAATATTGTTCTGTCTGAAAATTCATAACTCTATGCTATTCCGGAAATACAAACCTTGTGTTGCCTTAGGCCCCACGATCTCACAAGATCAACTATGGACCAGGCCATTTTCGGTAGTAGCTTTTTTAAACTTTGTAAATTTGTGCATCAGTATGTAAACTTTTATTCAATTATTTATTAGCACCCGCTTAATTAGCAAATCGAAGAAAGTTTTGATGTAAAATAGTTGTCTATTACATAGAACATGATATCGGCAACCGGGCCCATATCCAGGATAGGGGCAAGAGGGAGGGCAGACCCAACATAAAATGGTCTATATCTGGGGAAAGTCGCCGGTATAACTCGCGAAAACCGCATTTTTCAGCGTTTCTCGACATGCTCTATGCACTAAGATAATAAAATTCGAACTTAAAAAATTCTTTCCACTTGAAAAGTGATATAAAATATGTCATTTATGGTGGCGCTTGAGTTAAAATGATGGAAAAAATTTGAAGTTGTACGGCAAATACGTTCGATTTTTCGATCTTTGCGTGGATTATCTTGCCTTTCAAACTTTTTTTACGGCTTACCGGGGCAGTCGCTCCCCGCCCCCCTTGGATACAACCCTGTCGGCAACATAATCTGTGTTACAATGTTTTTAGTAATTTTTGTTGTTTTCCTCCCTTATTTCTGCCTAAGCTCTGATTAAATCTCGTTTCTTTTGCTTATTTACTTATGCAGACCCATACCTATCATAGGGCCTAACCGGGCTGTGAACCATTCATGGGCAGCATGGAAATTTTGGGCAGTCAAATCGGACGAGTACAAGAAATGGGTAAAAGTCTAATTTTAGTGGTCAAAGGGCAATTATCGATTTTTGAGACAGTACGCCAGGTTCTCGGCGTCGAATCTTGACCTCCTCAATCATACCTATATTCATGTGAAATACAGATACAGTATTAAATCGTCTATATCTTGGCAAGTTCATTGGGGCAAAGCGAGAAACTCATATTTTTCTACGTTCTATTCTTTGTTTTATCCATTTAGATAATGAAATTCAATTTTTCTGGCGAAACTTTTTATATAGTTCTTGCTATAAAAAACCTCAGTTTTTTAATCCGCGACTTAGGCAAATTATAGTAATATTATAGATTATAATTATGAATTATGATATATAAAATCATCATAGGTGCACAAGGTCCGGGTCGGCAGAGGGGGGCTAAATCTCAGAAATCCAAAAAAACAGTAAATTTTCAAAACTGTTTTTGTTGCTTAAACGACCAAAGTGGTCAAAATAGCATATAAAACGTCTTTTTGGGGTAATTTCGCATTTTTAAAGCATTATCACTTCATTTTGACTATATTTCATGACTTTTCGCACCAAGAAATACAGAAATTGATTAATTTTTGACGATTTCTGGGTAAAAAAGTACATAAAAGTACTAACCCGGCTCGAAGCGCAAGAAAAATTTGACATTTTCACTAATTGTTATGTCAATAATGATGCAGAACAAGACCAATTCACTCAAAATCGCCGGACAGTACCTGTCTAGCTGACATCTCAGCGGAGGTAATACCCCCTCACTTCCCTATGTGCATGTGTGAAAATCATTCTGATTGATTGATCTGTAGTGCAGCGGTTGGTCTAAAGACGATCTTAAAATAATATATGCCTGTTCCAAGTCAAAATAGTGATCAATTTTTTAACCTTTACGTGACATAAGGTTAGTCGGTCAAGTGGGATGGTCGGTATTGCAGCGGTACTTCAAAAACAGTTTAAAAGTCTCACCTTTCTTCTAAAATTATATTTCGTTATCGAAAACAGCTTATGAAAACCCTGAGCCCGTTTGAATTCCACACAATGATCAATTTTTCATCTCTACGAAGCACCAAAAATTGTGGGGTCCGAATTGGGCAATATCCAAAAATACAAAAAATTACTCTGTTGTGTCCAGCTTATGATAAACTTTCATCAGAAAAAATTATTGGATTAAACGTACATAAGTATTTCAATTGGCATATTTCTGTTCAGTTATTATCTTATGTTCTTTTATTCGAATTCAGATTATGGCTATCAGGGAAGAAGTTATGCTTGTACGATACGGCACGATATTCAATTAATGTTGTTACAAAAACGGCGAAACGGTCGCAGCATCCACAAAGAAGTGACTTCTGATAAACGTGTCAAAATAAAAGTTTTCAACAAAGATGACCATTATTATCCTGAATCACCGAAAGAATTTTGTGTTGTTATGTTTCGACATTCAAATGAAGAGAGGCAAAAAAGATCATCCGCTTCCTTTGCGCGTTGTTTCCTCAAAATGGTTACAGCTTTGTCCGCTGATTTAGATTAATGATCTTTTGTTTTGTATGTTATTGACTAATTGCTTCGTTAATTACGATTACAGCAATTATCCGTATTTTTGGCTCTGAATCATGTATTTCGTACTAACAGCACACTCAAAATAAATCAATTAGTGTAATACCGATAGTTTAATGCTATTTATAAATTATTTCAATGTACTGCGGTACCACTGACCATACCGCTTGATCCATTCGGCGCTTCTCTTTATGGAAATAGGAAATTGATCAGTGACTCAAATCAAAATGACTGGTAGTCTTACTTAACTCTTTTTACCTGCGAAAATACCACTGGCAGATTTAAAGCAAGGGCGGGAGGCTGTCCCTGTCGTCAAATGATTTTCAGGCTCAATGAAGATCAGATGTGTATTCTTGGATGATTTTAGCCATTTTTGTCATCTTTTTTTCAATTTTTTCCGGTGTTTTGTGCCAGATAGTACTTTACTGACATTTACTGACTTTTGTAGTTTAAAAACTAAAATTAAGGCCAGAAGTGTAGTTTTAGTGACTGTCGGCAAATTTCGAAAATACAAAGTGAGATCAATTTTACTTCCATTGTGAAATCTTAATGTAGTTTATTGTTAATCGTATTACTGTAGTAAATTTGCCCTACATATTTTATTCATTTTATGTTTCTCTACTTGTGGCTCTGTTGCACTTTAAACATCGGTCGTTAGATTTGAGTTAACACTTTTTGTTTGTTTTGAATTCGTGTTTTATGCAACTCGCGTGTTATGTGGAACAATATGTATGCTCATGGCTTAAATATGATCATTTATATTACATTGCACTAACGTCGTTATTTTCCGTGTAAACTAATTTGAATTGTATGTACACTGGCGCTGAGTTCATCGCACTCCCCAGATAGCCAAATATCCAAATAAAACGAAAATATCCAACAAGACCCTCCTCCAAAATTTCATTTTCAATGCACATTTTATGATGTACGAGGGAGATTCTTTCTTAAATTGCAATTAGCTTCAAAACGGTATCCATTTTGATAATACGTTTTTCTTAATCTCGTAAACGAGATAGTCAAAAGCCGGAAACTAGTTGGAAAAATGCTCGAAGAGCACTGGAAAGTTATATGTTTTTGTTCTTTTAAAGAGTCAAAAGTGGAGCACAAGCTGCTCAAAACTACGTTGATACCCACAATGAAAATCAAAATGGACTGAAGCATCTTGATATTCACCCATAAGCAAACATATCTCCGCCTTTTTTCTTTGATTTACATAAGGAACACAAATTGAACCGTTGTCCCTTAAAACTTGTAGCAGTTTCGAACTCATTTTAATGTTGTACAGTTAGTACCATAGGTGGGCGATGGGGGGTGCAAAATTTTTCATAGTCAAATATTGGCCTTAAAAATGGTGCTATGGCGGAAAAAACACCATTTTTGAACGTTTCTCGTCGAGCTCTATTGATTGGCATAAAAAAACTCGGAAAAAGCAAAAAAATTTAAAAAATGAAATTCTGGGGGTGTAGCTGGGTTTTTGTCATTTTTCGTTGGGTTTTTCGCCTTCTGGGGGCTGCATACCCCCACGCCCAGGTATGGCTAGTACGTATTTAAAGCGACGGTCATATAAGATACCTACATAAGTAGATAGGTGTGTGTATGTAGGTAGTCTGATAGTTTGTTTCCTTACTAGGACTTTTCAAAGTTTCTGAACTCTGAGTTTTCATTACAGTTTCTGATCTATCGACTTAGTGTACTCGTCATGCTATAGTCTATTTCACGAAACTTTGTGCATGGAAATCAATTTTCAATGATCTAGCAAGGAGCTACAAAAGTGGTTTCTAGGCAGCTTACTGTAATAAAATTTTGTAAAATAAAACTTTGTTTGCTTATCAATTGCTGTGCGCAATATCATGGTTGCTGCTTCAGTTTAAACCACTTTTGTAATCGATTTAAATTCACTTTTAAATTTAAATCCATGCAAAAGGTTCCATGAAACAGACTGTAGTCACAATTGAATGGTTTCTAAGGGAATAATTATTTATTATTGACTTATATTCTGACAAAGAAACGTGTTTTTAAAACTGAGCTTTTTGATTGTGTCTTTATTGATTTTGATTGAAATTTTTTCTTCATAATTGTAAACCCTAAATCAGAATTAAAAAAATTTTGAGTGACTTGAAAATAAATCCGAATTTTCATTTATCTAAGCCACAATTTCTCATTATCTTCACTACAGAAAGCCTCCAGTCTATTTCAACATACCTTGTGCATGAACAGTAGTTCTTTAGACGATGTAAATCGACTACAGAAACCTGAAGCAAGAATGGCGATTCTGTGCAAAGAAATGAGGAAATATATGAAGTTTTACTGTGCAAAGTTGCATTACAGTAATCTACATGGAAACTACTTTTGTAACTGCTCATTTAGATTGCTGAAAATTGATTTCCATGCACACAAGGTTCCATGAAATATACTATACAGATTCCCACAATCCCAACAGACAAGTTTGGCCATTACAATACTCGCGATTCAAGTTTAAAATTTACAAAACTTGATTCATGTATAGGTAAACAACTATACAATTTGGCCATTGTTACATGACATACGAAAAAAGGCGGAGATATGTTTGCTTATGGGTGAATATCAAGATGCTTCAGTCCATTTTGATTTTCATTGTGGGTATCAACGTAGTTTTGAGCAGCTTGTGCTCCACTTTTGACTCTTTAAATGAACAAAAACATATAACTTTTCAGTGCTCTTTGAGCATTTTTCCAACTAGTTGTAAATATGAATAGAATGCTCTTTATAAAATAATATTTTTTTGTATTTTTATTTTTTTTCATGTCATGAGTGATATCTATAGTGTTGAGCTTACCACTTTGCTTTCGTTCAATGAGTAGCATATAATAATAATCTAAATATGTGGTTTTCTCAAAAATCATTGATGTTTTGAAAAACTTATTTTATGATGGTAAAGACAACAAAAGATAAAAAGTGATTTATTGGTAGCAAACTATAGATAATTTGTTGTTTGAAGAAAGGCGCGTTCTACTGAAAATTACCAATCATGGATACATGCATACTGCATCACCGTGGAAGCATGATCCATGAATATAATTATAGTACAAAAAGCTAGATCCTAACTTTTGGAAATGGTAGCCCATATGCAAATATTACTTACTACTTCCTAAGAATATACAATAATTAGAAAAGAGTAACTAAATGGCTTTTACTCATACTTGTAATGAATCAGTACAATAAATTTTTTATTCATGTTTGTGAAGAATCTTAGCTTACAAAGTTGGTAAATTAACATATGAATTAGCAGTACAAGTTTTCTATAAAACGGGGTTGCAAATGAAGTAGTATTACTGTTTCATAAAACACTGATAGCTATGACTTTCCTCAATGATATCCTGCAGGTGGATATGACTCACCCATCTGATGATTTCTTGCAATGGTTTGAGGACAGACACACCACTACCCCCCAAAATTTATAGCTGCATGGTGCAGGGTTCTGTAGCATCTGAAGAACCATCAGTGCCTTGGTACGCTCTGGCAACTTCACTGCATAGAGAGGTTTCTTGCAGTAGAAGAGTTGCCATGAGTTTGGGCAATTGAGCCACAACCCAGAAAGCTGCACAATTTACACTGCCCTGAGGAGGAGCCCATGATTGATTGGCCAGGTTTCAGTGAAAGTGCTGCATCTTCCTATAACCACTCCAAACCATCCACTCAAATAATCAGCAACCAAGATCTGGAGGTAATCAATAAACAGTGGTGGATTCAGGATTTTCTGACAGGGAGTGGAGCCAAAAATTTTATAAGTGTCAAACATTGCCCAAAATTCATATATTATACTCTAAGTAATGATTTTTTGCTGTCTTTTGTTAGGCAAAATTACTTCTGATACAAAAGTACTCTTGAAAATTTTTGGAATTCTGTAGAGTTTTTACGAAGAACTCACAAAAGTAATGCAAAAATTGACACAAATTGCCAAAAAACACTCAAGAAATCATTTTAGGAGCTACAAATTCTTTGTTTTATACAGAAACTAATCTTCTAATGTAAATTTAAGTTTTCTAAAGTGCTAGAAGAGTCAATAAATGTCATTAATGAGTACTATCCCAGTGCAAAGTGTCAAAAAAATTTGAAAAAGCATAATAAAAATGACTAAAATTATGAAAATTAACACATCTATTCTTTGTTGCATCCTAAATATTATGACAATAGGTGGGGCGGTAATTTTTTCTTTTTTCTTGCATCTCTTCTTAAAAACAGGGAAAGATACAAATTTTTAGTATCAAACACACATGCTTCTTTATATAATTATTTTTAATAAATAATAAAAAATATGAATTGCTATTTAAATAACTTAAAAAGATGAATATTTAACATGAGAATTTTCTCTTTTTAGGCACATTCATTGCGTTTAGAAAATTTATTTGTAGTTGAAAGATATTTTAAAATAAAAGAAATCTGTAATTTATTCAACTACTTATTAAGCTTATTAATTAATTATTTATTAGAATAAAGTAAAATATGACAGTGTACTATTTTGATGTGTTCAAAAACATTGATTTAATTTAGAACGCCTTGTCCTGCATGGCTTGATTATTGGGGCTCGGTTGCATTTACAAATTTGAGCGCTTGGGTGACACAGTGCATTGGGCTAAGACACACCTTTTTGATGCATTGGTGAAGAAGGCAAAAGAACAGCCAGATGCGCCGTTTGGCGACATAATAAGCAGCCTGCAGTCACAAGCAGAGTTGATTGCTGTGTCAAGGAGGGCCTTAAAGCGGAAGGCAGAAGAGGCAGTGGATAAACCAAGAGCTGCAAGGCCACAGCATGGGTTAAAGTGGGGCTGTTAGTGATCAAGAAACAGTCGCCGTTGTTAATTATTGTCTCCTGAAATCCCAACAGCCCTTTTATGGGCCACCATATTAGCAGAAGTTGTTTGAGTTGCATGTGCTTGTGTTCACAAATAGGCAGGTGGGCATAAAGTAATGTAGACCTGAAAAATATCATTAAGATCAGTCACAAAGTATTTAGGAAAACAATGTTTGAATTAAAACCCTAAATAGGGCTCAATCAATGTCAATATTCTTGAGCCATACTGTGTTTATGTTTACTTGTTGGTGAAGAAACTGACATAGAATGTTGAAATTGAACTGCTCATACTATTTGGGTTTTAACCATTCTTCAAATTTTGGCGATTTTTTTTAAATTGTTGCTTAAAATGTGCGTTATTATGAATTTGATGTGTATAGGTACCTTGGTATTCAGTGGCACCAGGTAACGTGTATCGGTGAATCAATTGTTCACATAGAATTGTATATTTCATGTTATGATAATTTTTAAAAAGAAAAAAAATCAATGACTCCCTTTTTTGGGGAATATTGAATCATATCAAGAAAACAGTTCTTAACTAGTCATTATTTTAATTTGTGATAGTCTATTTAGTTCAAGTTGACCAGTGGCTAAACCAATCAGCCATGGCTGCTCTGCATCAGAAATTGTAATAGGTTTGTCTATAAGTGTAAGATCAGCATATTCATCATAATGATAAAAAAATGAAGAGTTCCTTTTTTAATTTGTGTACTAACATGTGTTGTTGATTTGTGTGTATACAACAAATATGAATTGACATGTGACAGCTCCATCAACTATGAAGTTAATACAACAAATAAGTCAGATATTTAATTTTACAAAGTTTATGTGACATGCAAATTTCTGACTGGTCTAATTTCAGTTGTTGTTTTCTCTGGCTTAACTGCATGAAATTCAGACCTTTTTGCAAAAATTGTTTGAAAGTTGATTAAAATTTTCCCTAAAAGCGTCTGAATAGAGGGTCATTACTTACAAAAGGGTTGAAAATGTCAACATAAAGATGATTTTACTGCAATTTTGAATGGGCTAATAACCTGCTTGGGCCTCTTAGTAACTCTAACAATTTTATATTTGATATAATTCTTAAAAAATGAAATTCTCAATAAGAAGGATTTTCTTTGCGTTTCCAGAGAAGTTCATTGATTTTTTAATTGAAATAAACTTAACTATTTGAGGATGCCTATTAATTTCAACGCATTAACTGTTCTATAATAATTTGCATTCTCTTCTTTGATTTCTTTTGCAGTAGGCAGCGGTTCAACTGAGGGTTTTTATAGTTGCTTGTTTATTTTAATTTCAATTTTGTATACCCATCATTTCCTATGACTTAGTTGAATGAAGCTGTTGAGGCAGGAAAATGCACGCAATGTTGCCACATTTACTTTTGGTTGCAGCTTCTTGCACGTTTTTAATGTGTGGCGTGTAAAGCTGGTGCCTTCCAACCCGTCAAATTTTTGGCTTCGACAAACAAGTATTTGTAAAAAATTTTAATTTTTATGTTGGCTGGATTGAAGGAAGCAGTAAGACTAATTGAACTTTGCATATAGGCCTTAAATTTATTAATTAATTAATCAATTCTGCATGTATTAAAAGTATTGCTCACTATGACGTCAGCACAAAAAACATCCAAACACATTTTTGAACCAGTTATGAAAAATTTACCACTTAAAAATATAATAATTGTAACACAATTCAATGAAAATTTGAGACCTGGAAACAATTCAGGCTTATGAATACATTTTGGGCGACATTTTTTGTGAAATTTAGGCAAATTTACGTGATGAGAAACACTGTTCAATTCAACATAATTATGCGCAGGAAAGTCGTGAATTTCAACTTTCGGATAAATTGACTTTGAAACACGAAGAATTTTGTCAAAAGTTTCACAAGTGTCTTGGTCCATTTTTGTCCCCGTGCATACTAGTTTTCCGGATTTGAACAGTAGAACAGTGGACTTGGGATTCGCAAATTTGAAGCTGAGACCAGGAAATTTTCCAGGTCTATATATCACTCAGTCGGCACATATAGACGCTATTAGATTTGAATCAAGAGCGCAAGTATATTTTGTACCAGCTATAATATTGCAAATCTCCATAATGACAACTTTTTTACAGGACAGATTAATTTATAGGAGCAGTAAAACAAGTTTAGACTCGATTTAACCTAATGAGACATGATTTCATGTTCAAATTTGATTCAATAAATTTTTTCAATTTTCCACGGGGTTCATACATACTTGTATAAAAAACCTCATCCATTTCTAAATTTAATTTGTTAGGTTCATCAGACATTAATTTAGTAGGCCGTCCATGCTGTTTATCTCCCCCACTTATATTGAACTCAAACTAAGTCTGTTTCTTCTTTGGGGGTCTTCCACGTTTTTTGCCACTTTCAACAGGCACCACATGTACACTTTCAGCTTCACTTGCGGTTTTTTGTCATTGTTCCTCTAAAACTGATTGTATCTGCATGGCTTCAATGAATTGTTTAACTTTTTCTTTAGAATTATCTTTGCTTTTGATAATTTTTTCCTATTCCAATTCAAGGTCTACTTGTGCTTTATTAAGTGGATCTTAAGTAATTTTAGATTTTTTAATTAACGAATTGTAAAATTTGTGCAGTAAAACAACCATTTTGCATGTCATCATTTTTTTAAAGCTTCTTAAAGTGCCTTAAAAACTTCAAAAACGAATTCTATAGATTCAGTCATCAAAATTTTTTGTTTGTCACTCATGCGCGTTTCAGGTAATGCAAGTAAAAATAGGCTTGTTTTGTGTTGTTGACAAAAATTTGGATTTTCAGTGCAAAATGTCAAATTTGATAAATGTTGGGCTGATTCTGTTAAGACTGAAAAGAATTCCTGAAGCGCTTGTTTAATTAATAAAACTCAAAAACTTTTCTTTGTATTTTTATTGCCCAACTATTTAAAGTAAGGTCTGCTGATTTGAATTTCTTTCTTTGCTTTGGATGACATTTTTCAAAAAAAATTATATTCTATTGATATTTATAGACATGATGACCATCGGTTGTTTGTCGGAGAAAATATTTGTATGAAGCCTGTCTTGAATTTGGTTTGCAAAGACATTGATGAGCAGATAATTATATGGCTTTTCCTGCATTGCTTTTTGATACGTTAATTTTAAGGGCCCATTAGCGCCATACAACTGTTGATTTAAAACATGGAGAACATTCAGATGCGGTGCTTTTGTAAGTATGAAGTAATTTGTGTTCCTGTTGATTGTTGTGGCCATAATTCCTTTTGAAAAGCAAATTTTGGGTTATAAAAAGTTTGAAATGTTTTTGTGGTGCCTGAAGACCATGAAAAGACGTGCAAAATTCTCATTCTTTACAGCCGCATCAGCTAAATTGTCTGCTATGCAGACATTAACTTTTGTCTTCGGAAACTGATTCGTTTTCAATTTTTTCTAAATTTAGACCTTGACAGAAAGTGATTTCAGGGAACTCGGCTAAAAATTCTTCAAAAAGCGGCTGCCAAATATGATAAAAGTAAAAGATTTTACCCCTCTTTGATTTAAATGGCCATTCTGTTAAAAGTTTTATCAAAAAGAACGTTTTGCCGCTACCTGTTGCCCCCGTAATTACAAAATTGGCTGGTGTACGTAAAAATTGAATGTCTGCTCTTATTTCTTCCATTGCAAACAAATTAGTATTTTCAAGTTAAAGTGTTTAGCCAACCATTTACACATTAATTTATTGTTTAATGATCGATTATCGGAAAAATTGGTTAAAATGCTATTTATAGAATGTTTTTGGCATAATTTATGCACTACAAACAGGCAGTAAATGTCACAAATCGATGTAAAATTAGATTGTAATATTTTGTTTGTTGCTGTGTACTGCCTGGGGTACACCATAAACGAAAAAAGTATAAAATAGCTTTTTCAAAACATTTTCTATATTCTTGAGGTTTTCAAGCAAAACTGTCAAAGAATACCATTTTTTAGGACCCTCAGGTTAGAAGAAAAGCACCCAGTGTTTGCCTTTATGATCTGTCGTATTAATTATGACATAAAATGTTCCCCTTTTTTTGTTTATTTCTAGATTTAACGCATTTTTGAAAGAGTACACGCCCTTGCATTTGGACACTGTTTCACAATCAAGTTTTGACAATGTGTGCAGTTGATTCAAATACATTTATTAAGGTATGAAATCGAGTATTACATTTCTACGGTGATCAATACTTATAGGATTATCCCACAGCATATAAAAGAACTTTGTGCGGTAATCACCGAAAACATATGCAGGCCACTGACCACTAAAGGTTACCAGCCATACGTGGGCAGCAAGAAATTTCTGGGGGGGTGTGCAAGATTTTTTTTGAAGGTCAAAAAATGGCCTTAAAAATGGTGGTATGGTGATAAAAACACCATTTTTCGACGTTTCTCATCAAGCACTATCCATTGGCGTCAAAAAATTGCGAAAAAAGCGAAAAAAATTTTTAAAAATTGAATTCTGGGGGGGAGTATTTTGATTTCTGGGGGGGGTACTTTGGTTCCTGGGGGTGCATACCCCTAAATCCCCCCACGCCCAGGTGTGTTACCAGCCCATTTGTTTCTGCAGGAATACCCCCTTCTTCAGGATTTAAATCAAAAGGCAAAATCTGGTGTCCTTCTTCTAAAAAGTTGTCAAAAGTAATGCCTGTGTCTGCATCACTGTAAAGCTTTTGAACCATGCTCAGAGAATTTAGATGCGGATCAATAAGTGATTCTTTAGGTGTGTAGGGTAAGGGTTGGAACAGATTCCCATTCACCTGTATTTGAGCACTAATACCTTTTCTTAGTGACAACAGAAACGGATTTCCTTTGTAAGCACCTAAAACAGAAGAAGATTTTACTAGTGTAATAATAATGAGCTGAGGTATTTGGCCACTGTTTAAAACAAAATTAGATAAATGGGTTTGACAGGGTGCTAGTTGTGTACTTTGTACTGTAGCACAATCAATAGGGTAAACATTGGCTTGTGTTGCAAAGAACACTATGCTTAAAATTGTATTATTGATATATACATAAGCCTGACTTTCAGTACAATTTTCTTAATTACTAATTTTTCATTAAGGGTCGCTGTACCTGAGAGCACATGAAATGAGGATGGGGTAGGTACTAGAGTTAATGAAAACTTTACACCCGGAATAATTAATTTTGATTACAGTAAAAAGTTGCAGTGTATTTGTCCTGCCATTTTGACAACGTTGCTTCCTGCAAATTTGGCCACTGTTTGTGGAATGTGGGATTACTTTTGGCTGCAGTTGCATTAAACTTACCTGTTTGCTCTTTGTAAACATTTAGGGGATTCCCACTGCCCTATTTTTGCAGCTGAGGAGTAGGTGAAATTTGTTTCTATGTAAGCCCAATACGGATATGTATTTGTAGCTCAACCCACAATTACAACGGGAGCAACCCATGCGTCTTCATTGATATTTGCCCCATCCGCTTTAACTACTTTTGCACAAATTTTCATTAAAAAGTTGGGGTCAGTAAGTTGCGTCCATGATTTTGGGATATCAAATTGAATTAGCTCTTCTGTAATTAATGGTCCTGGAAAACAATTGTTTATTGATAATTTCAGTGTTTTTTTGGCATATTTAGAGTTCCTTAATGCAAATGCATGATTAAGTTGCAATTTCTTCCTTGGTTTTTTATTTTTGATCTTGTTTTTTTGCCATTTCCTTTTCATATTTATAGACTTTCCAACATCACTGCTGCCGCTCTGTAGAGCTACCCGTTTACAACAACATTTTTGCGCTGTAGTGTCACTGCTGTGCTCTGGCCCTATAAACTCAATGGCTCACTGTTTGCATAGAGAAAAAGGTTGGAAAGACATTATTTCTTAATATATGGTTGATTGTTCAAAATAAAATCCAATAATTATTGGATCTTCTAAATCAAAACAATAGTTACTGGTATCTTTGACTTGCACGAAAATTGATGGTACACAGCTTTGTAGTATTGTGTAGTACAATACATATTCATATTTATAGCTAGTGAGTTGCAACAATGCCTTGAAAACATCCATGCACATGATCCAAGCGCTGTTAGACTGGGGCACAATTAAGTTGGATTCAACAAAAAATATAGGTTTTATACTTACTTCACATTCGCCTTTGACTAAGTTACTTTATGTTGGAAACATTTTGGGATAAAATGTATCAACTTTAAAACCTAACATGTCCGTCAACTAAGGTGAATTGAATTTTATTTGGGTGTTTTTTTCACACTTAATACTGCATGATTATCATCTGTGATTAAGAGACTTTAATCTTCACTCATACTCTGAGGCACAGCTTTAATAAATGCATTCACTAATTCTCTTACGCTAGTTGGGAAACTATCTGTATTTAATAAGAAATATTTAATGAACATTTTGACATCTGGCTTGTTGGGTGAAAGGTAGCTTACCCCATTTTGGTTCATGAATGGTGATTTTAAAATAATTTTATTTATGCCTACCTCCCATTTGCCTGCAAATTCAAAAGGTTTTTTTAAGCTGGAGCATGTAACCATGATTAAGTTTCAAAACCAATGGTTTTGAGGAATCAAACAACAAATGAAAATCGCTTGGACCTGTTGTAAAACCATCCATTTTTTTGCATATGAAAAGATTGTATGCGGATCTATTTATAACCTTACAACATTTGAGACCCACGAGTCAAATTTAGGGGGGATAACGCGCCACCAGATTATATAATCCGTTTTTCCTGCATGTTTTCTCATTTTCAAAATTTTCTTGACAATAAACAGATCTTTGGCAGTTGAATCAATTTTTGTAATTCCTTCTTGTAAAAAATACCGTCCAATTTTTTGTGCATCTGGTCTTCAGAGTGTACACAGGAGGATTGCGTGCAAATCTCTCTTTCACAACAAGAAACTCTTTAGTCCAATTGGGCCAGAACCACACATGCATGTGGGGGGGGTTTGGGGGTATGCACCCCGCAGAAGTTGAAATACCCCCCTAGAAATCAAAATACCCTCCTTCCAAAATTCAAATTTTGAAAATTTTTTTTGCTTTTTAGCAATTTTTTGATGCCATTGGATAGTGCTCAATGAGAAACGTCGAAAAATGGTGTTTTTTGCCATACAACCACTTTTAAGACCATTTCTTGACCTTTGAAAATTTCTTCACCCCCAGAATTTTGGTGAAATTTTTTCACACCCTCCAGAAATCTTTTCAACCCCCAGAATTTTGGTGCGGCCCACTTATGGCCAGAACCCTTTTTCAAACGTACATTTAACTATACTTATACAAACTTTGTCACCTATATTAAATTTAAACAATACGGGCTCACAAGGCTCTATCCTAAATGCATTATTTAAAATTTCAAGCTTGTTTTTCTCGTTAACATTCTTAGGAATAATGCCAATGGTTCTATAAACAGAATTATTGTAATTTTCAACTAAGTTATCAATGACGTCAATGTACCTATATGTGTTATTAGGTGTAGAATAGTGCCACATTTTCTCTTTTAGGGTTCTATTGAAACGTTTGACTACGCTAGCTTTCATTTTGCTTCTTTTTGTAAAAAAATCTATATCTTCTGATTTAAGAAGTTTTTCAAAATCTTTGTCCACAAATTCTTTTCCTGCATCCGTTTGTAATTTATATGGTTTTCGACCAAGACTCAAAATTTGTTTAAAAGATTCTTGAACATGTTTTGCATTTTTATTCTGCATGCGTATTTGGAAAACAAGTCAATGCAATTTAAGAGGTAGTTAAAACCGTTGTGATGTTCAGCTAAATTTTGGAGGTCAAAAGATCCTCTTGCCACTGTGCGTCAATTGTACTTACCAGGACCTTATTTCTTCTGTATGGCTTAAATGCCGGTTTATGTAAAGAGTATGTAGGCTGCTTAGCTAACCATGATTTAACTTGAGACAATTCAATTGTGGATTCATTTTTTGACCCTGGGCGTACAAGCAATGGGCACCCATGAAACCCATTTTTGGATCATAATATGATTTTTTATATGCTTCATTCATTTTATTCATACTAAAAAATTCTTATCAATATTTACACATGTCAACACGGCTAAATGCACCTGGCGTGTTAAGCGTGACCATTGTTTATTTTTATTTATTTATTTACAATACAGAAGTAATTTTAGGCATGATTGTATTCTCATACAAATTTTCCAACATATTTTTCGCATTTGCGTTAAAATGACGCCACAATTTGTACAGTATTTAATTTTTGTGATTAACAACACGATCTTTTAAAAATAAGGCAAATGTTCAAAATGCATTTTTGTCTTTGCTTTTTCTTTCTTCCTTGAAGGCTTTGTCCAATTGGCTCCAAAAACAGGTGCCTATATTCTGCACGTTACAGTTGCTGACAAATCAAATAGTTGCTCTTGCAATGAGTTTGTCGACAAAGTAGTGGTAAGCTAGTTTGCCAGGGGATGCCATTTTTTATCTTTCTGCATAATACCTACCCCTTTTTCTACTCATATTCATAGACTTTAGGTACTCAATTACACCTTCTTGTCCCCAATCTCTTCTTCTATGTACCGCTTAATAATGCAATTGCCTGCCTCTTGCATGGCACAATTATACTCACAACATCTGGGGCACATTTGAAGATTCATGTACCATCTACCCCCATTAGTTTCGAAAAAATCTTTCTCTGATGAGTTTTTTTGGCAAAAATAAGACAATTGAACCATGAGAACGTACATAGGCCGCTCTAAATTTTGCTCAAACATCTGAATGGGGGGCCTGACTACCCTAAAAATTTGAGTTCAATCCAACTGTGGGCCCTTGAGTTATAATATAACTCTTTGAATTCCCCCCCAGAGAAATTTAACCCATACATATTTACCCCTCCCCTGGCCCTGGACGCGCCCCTCCCTGGGCAGGCCCACCAACCTCAACTACAACTCTGGGCAGGCTTGGGCAGGCCCTACCCAGCCATTTGCTCCCTATCACTACCTCAATTTTGGTCCAGGGAGCAGATCTGCCTATCTTTCATCATTGTGTATGCTGTAACACTGGGGCCAGACTCATAAGCCGACCCCTACCCTTAACCAGGGGCCAGACTATGCCTGGACTTGGCCTCCCATCCTTAACCATTGCCCAACCTTAAGCACTGGTGCCCGACTCATAAGCCGACCCCTATGCCATAAAACTGTACATGATATAACACAGGGGACAGACTATGGCTGGAACCGGCCTCCTTTCCCTAACCATTGCATATTCTTTACCATTGCCTATCCTCAGCCATTGCCTATCTTACAACATTATGGCCAGACTCATAAGCCGACCCCTATGCCATATCACTGTACGTGCTATAACACTGGGGCCAGACTATGCCTGGACTCAGCCTCCTATCCTTAACCATTGCCTACTCTTTACCTTTGCCTATCCTTAAGCACTGGTGCCCAACTTATAAGCCGAACCCTATGCCATAACGCTGTACATGCCAAAACACAGGGGACAGACTATGGCTTGAAGCGGCCTCCTATCCTTAACCATTGCCTATTCATTACCATTGCCTATCCTTAGCCATTGCCTATCTTATAACATTAGGGTCAGACTTATAAGCCGACCCCTATGCCATAACACTGTACATAATATAATACAGGAACAGACTATGGCTGGAACCGGCCTTCTATCCTTAACCACTGCTTATTCTTTACCATTGCCTATCCTTAACCATTGCCTATCTTATAACATTGGGAGCCAGACTCATACGTATAACTACTATGATGGCTCTATTCCAATACTTGCTTAGAGAAGTGTTATGCATGAAGTTTATGGCCTTAAACAAGAGAATTTTAAGTACAAATTGCGGCGAACCTAATTTAAAATGCATTCAAGGTTGTGTTTTGATGAGTTAAGAGCAGGAAATAGGTTTGGTGCAAATTTATTCGAAACTATATTGTTATCAAGGTATGCCAGAACTTTGTGATGAAATACAGTTTCCTCAAAATGTAGAGCTGTTTGATCATGAATTTAGTTTAAAAATTTGGAAATGAGGTATTTTAATCAGAGAAATAAGTATTTTGTGTGAAGCACAACCATTCTGTGAAATGATAAATTGTATATTTATCATGCAAGTGCTTCATAATCCCAGTGCAGTCCAACAGTATATCTACTAATAATATTTATATCTGCAAATTTATTCTCTGGAGCATTATATTACTGTCTTAGAGTTATAAAAATTATTACTATGGTCTAAGTATTTATAATGAGATTGATTATAGAATTATTAGAAGTATGTTTCTAATATGCATTCTGTACACAATAGTCGAAATACTGATATTTGAAATTGAAAGAAGTACAAATTTTCTTATCAGCCCAGACAAACTCTACTCACTATCAGTTGTATATTATCAAATTTTCATCTTTCCTAATAATTGTGCCAAGGTAGCAATTATATATGCTCAAAAATCAGAATGTTTTGTGTCAATTAATGGTTCAATGATGGGTGTTTTAACAGAAGTTACTCGGTAATCACTTGCTCTATCAAGTCAAGATTCTTGTTTATTGATAAAGATTCCTAGCAGACAGCCTCTTGGTACTATAACCATTGAGATTAACAAAATTGACTTAGCTCGCCAATTTTGCAGCAAATATTTTACTTGTTTAATAAAAATAAAAAGCAGTTTCTTCAAAATGATGCTTTTCTATAGGAAGTTGTAGGAAAGATGCTTGTTTAGATATGAAAATGACTTCAAAAATTTAAGAATTAAATTTTAGAGCCATTATTTTCAAAATTAGAACATATTATATCATTAATTAGTCAAGGAATATCAATGTTCTACTGAAATGAAAATATTGAGGCAGTATAATAATATAGCTGCTATAGAAATGTAGATAACTTTAGGAGAATTTCAATTATTAACAAAAATAGAGAAAAATAAATGTCTTATTGAAATGCATAATTTTGGAGCATCTTATAGCTGCATCATGGAAGCTAAATTGGTGTAAAACTGATTTTGGAGAAGCATTAGCTCATGTACATATATTGCAGAAAAGCATCATTTTCCACTATTTGTTAATCAATTAGGGTAAAAGCAAGAGTAGCTCTAAATTTTTTAAGAATTTACATGAAAGAGACTTGTACAGTTCTTTGTCCCGCAAAGACATCAAATTCAGACTTAGATGCTATTTTAGTATATATATATATATATATATATATATATATATATATATATATATATATATATATATATATATATATATATATATATATATATATATATATATAGGAAGAACATCTTAATAACATGACAGACATTCTAGAAAAGGAGACTGCAACAGGATCGGAGGATTGGCTCTAAATTTAAATATATATTCTCTAGATTCTTTTAAAAAATTGTGTAAGAACAATATTAATTATAATAATGGGAGTTATTCTGGCAATACCCATGATTTTCATCTTGCCCTGTATTGTCAGTCTCATAAAGATTATTGTGTCATTGATTCAAAAGTTAGTTTTAATTTTATGCACTAGAAAGAAAAGCCTTATTACATCATGATATAAACAAATGTGATACTAAAGCACAACATATGTCATTTTTCCTATAATATAAATAATGTATATGTCAAGTTATTTAGTTTGCTTTATGTATATATGATATGTTCATGCTTAATGTATATATTAAGAGAATGGAGCAAAAGATTATAGATAATCTAACAATTTTTATTGAGAATATCAGAATTTACTATTGAGAAGTTGTAAATGAGCTGGGATATGACATGTATTGAGCAAAAGAATTCCTAGCATAAGAACTGTGACTGTGATCTATGTTGTTGTACAAAGCTCAAATCCAAATGTCTACTATAGGATGCTCACAGCACTTATCCCAAAATTTCTCTACATAATATATTTGGAATTTGTTGTTTAGCGAAGAAATGCCTTAGGGTATGTTATGAATTGGATAAAAGTTGCTTGCATCTCATTTCTAAATGTTTTTTAAAGTGTTATTTCACAATTACAAATTTGGGAAATAATCAATTTATTAGGACCACGTTGTTATTACATTCCCCATGATGATGATTCTGATGCCATTTATGACTATGTTTTAAACAGAAGCGTGATTGTTCAGATGTGATTTTGTTCAAATAAATAAGTTGAGGATGCTCAATAAAGTGAACATATTGAGGGCTTACTGCAAGAAGTGACTAAGTACAAAAAGTGTTTTGAGCAAATTGAGTTTGAATATTCACAGTTCTACAATAATTCGGCTATTTAAAATCATATTGTGAAAGTAAACAGTTTGGCTAATCCCTTTATGGCCCATGTGATGCTCTTCCAAAATTTTTTAAATACCTACTAATTAAGTTTTTGGATGTAGATAGTCACTTTTGGCTGTCAGCTACATGATGCTTCAGCATTGCAACATAGTATGACCAACTGCAAAAAGATTAAAATCATAAAGCATTATTCAACTGCTTAAGTGTAAGAGACAGGCATATGATCAATGCACATAATTCAAGAGATTCACAATAAATTTGAGCAAAAAATTAACAAATCACAAAAAAATTTGTAATGCATAATCACACTTTATTGATCGTCATCATCAGATTCACTTCCAATGGCAGGCTCTGGCGCAGTATCTTTAGCACCAGCAGAAACAGGCAGTTTCTAGTAGAATTCGTGGAAATCAACAGGAATCAAGCTGGGTTGGCCACTCCTACTGGCACATATATTGAGCAGGTCGTTTTAATGGCCTTTGAAATTGGCAGCCTGGCCTTGTGGGCTTTTTTCAGCAGATTGAAATTCAAAAGCGGCTTTCTTCCCACATTTTTCATGATGCTAATTTCCTGATATTCTCCATCAAATCCATACTTGTACTGAATTGTGAATGGCTAGCACTTTTCATAATGCAATGAAACAATTTTTATCCAATTCACTACTTGCCCATTCACATTCATTTTGCGATTTAGCAAAATTGTATCCGCTAGTTGCTTCAAGTCGGAAAAATCTTCATAGTTCAGCATTTTGACATTGTAGGCATATGTGAGCAGCAAGAAAATTCTGGGGGGGTGCAAGATTTTTTTGAAGGTCGAAAAATGGCCTTAAAGCTGGTGATATGGTGATAAAAACACCATTTTTTGACGTTTCTCATCAAAAAATATCCATTGGCATCAGAAAATTGCAAAAAAAAATGAAAAAATTTTCTAAAATTGAATTCTGGGGGTATTTTGATTTCTGGGGGGTATTTTGGTTTCTGGTGGGTGCATATCCCCAAACCCCCCACGCCCAGGTGTGATTGTAGGGCTTTTGTCTTCTAGCCATAGCCATAATATCAGACCATGTGTACACATTGTAGATGTTTCTTTCTCTTTTTGTGAACTCTATTGCACTGTGCATTGAATCGCACTCCATCTGTGTGTGGCCTTTTGTCAAAAATTTGTGCTCAATGCATTCTATTGATTCTAAAGCAGAAGCGCAAACCAAAAGCAGTGCTGCTACATACTGATTCCTGTTTTGCCCAGCACAGTTGTTGGAAAAAAGTGAGATTCTTTTTACAGCAGGTGGCAGCTGTTTCATGTACTGAAGTAGACAGCTTCCAATTTCAGTTGAACCTCTGGCACCTTGAGTTTGATCCCAGAGAAAGCAGTAACCATGGTGTGAAACAGCTTTGTATACCATTAAATTGTAGCACGTCAGTTTGCTTTTGTAGTAAAACTGCAAAATTTTGGAACAAGGAACTGTCAAAACACTTTGCAAATCAAATGTGCATGTGCGAAAGCTACTTCTTAAACAGCTTTGGCTTTGTCATTTTCCTTCTCAAGTTGGACGCTGATCATTCATCATTAAATGCTGCTCAACCATTTGTCAATAATTTTCTTTTTCTTCCCCAGTAAGAACGCTAATCGTAGCATATTAAAAGTATAAAATGACTAACTGTAAATGACCATTATTTCAACTCCGCAAAAAATGACCAAGTGGCAGATAGTCATTTCATCCCTCCTGATATACTGCAAAAAGCGACTAACTGGCACTTAGACCGTTTTTGATGCTTCAATTTTCATAATATGCAGATAGTCAGAACAAAAAAGTTGATTTGCTTGGGATTGAGCTTCGGCTGCATATAGTCAGTTTTGTCAGTGATGCTCATCGATACTGACATGCAGATACCACTTATGTCACAATTTTGGCAAAAATGCAGATAGTCACTTTTTGCAGTAAGCCCTTGATATTGTCATTTTTCTTCTCTTAGAATGGTACAAGACTTAATTAAAACCTTGGCTAAGTTCAATGAATAAATACAAATTTATTATCCTTCAGTAAAAGGCTCAAGTGGTCATGATACAAACAAAGCTAAATAGAACTTGGTATTCTAGAACATGCTATCAGAAAGCGGAAAAGTTTGGATCAAAAATATTGCTTCCTCAAATTTTGACTCAAAGAATTCATTTTATGACTATTTATAAACTTATTGCTGAAAAGAAGAACTTCCTGTAAATTATTCAACTGCCCGGATACAAGAGATTCAAAATGAAGATGCAAAGTATTCTTGGACTTCAATTACTCATGAACAAACAACAGCCTTAATAAAAAGTATTCATCCAAATCAATTAGAACAAAACAAACTAAATTGATGAATGTGCTGATGATGATGATTTTGAATTTGTATGGTAATATAAGACTGTAAATTAAAAAATAATAATTCACTTATGAAATCATTAAATTTATTTTTGAATTGCCTCTACCACACATAGGCATGGAGGGGGGTTTAGGGGGTATGCACCCCCCAGAAGTTGAAATACCCCCCACCCCCTCTAGAAATCAAAATAACCCCAGAATTCAAACTTTGAAATTTTTTATCTTTTTTGGCGATTTTTTGATACCATTGGATAGTGCTTGATGAGAAACGTCAAAAAATGGTGTTTTTTTGCTTATGACCACTTTTAGGACAATTTTTTTACCCCTCCCCCCAGAATTTTGCTGCTGCCCACCTATGGCCTTTACTATCATGTGCTTCAAGTGCGGAAAATTTGGCCATGAGGTAAACATGTGCTGGCATGCAAATATGATAAAAAAGTTTGTTATTACTGTGCTACATGTAAGCAAGCAGATCATAATACTATTCATTGTAGATGGGGATCACAGGTTAATAATTTTCAATTTCAAGATTTCTCATATGTTTAATAGACAGAAGGTCCTATTTAAGGTAAAACGTGGTAAGTCTTATATAGGTACCGTATAACATTAGACCTTAAACTTTTTATTACTTGAATCCTTCCTTTTCCAAACATTGTGGGCAATGCAATAAATTGAAGGATACAAATGTTAAAAATGATAATGAGATTTCACAAGAGATCCAAGATAAAGTAAAAATTGAAAGACAAAAGTTTCAGAATGAACAAAACTTCTACTAAATCTTCCCTCTGTTGGAGTGTTGACAATGTTGCGAGAACCCTAATTTTGTGATGATAATATGTAAAATATTTGCTGGAGATCTTTCTAATTATTTATTCTTAAGAATTTTTTGAAAGCTATGCAAATTCACCACTATTTTGAATATAATAGCTCCTTGACCATTTTTTGATATGAATTATCCAATGGCTTGCATACTGGTAGCAACAAAGCAGTCGCCACTCATTATCATACAATAGATTTTCCGACCAATTTGAATCATTTTGTTAAATTGTCATTTGCCAATTTAATAAATGAATTTGAGAATGCAATTTGGTTGCCTTCAATTAGCAGCCCTGCCAATTGACTGCAGCAAGATCAAGTTGGTGAGCTGACCATTAGTAATACTGAACTTAGAGATTTTAAGTTTAAGTTGAGATTTAGGATATTTAGGACTTCGGATAATGAAATTTTTTTATCCAATCATAACATTTTTTGTTGGGAACAATTGAAAATGAACCAAAACAGGTGAAATTATAGCCAAAGATAAATCATATGTAATTATTCACAACAACAGTTGCATTTGTGATAGAAAAGGATTGTTATTAGCAATGAAAAAATTGAGTTTAGTGTTTAGTTTCACCTCTAGTTCACAGAATCGGGCCTCCATGTCATCCTTATGTTTTTCCATGGAAATCAGGCTATCTATCTTAGGTATGCAATTTGGGCAAAGAATTTTGTGGATTTGGCGCTGCATTTCCTAAGCACATTGTAGCCAACCTGGTCCAATCCCTTGCACTTTGGGTGTCCCCACAGGTTGCAAAAGTAACACTGGACGCCCACCAAGCAATCATCAGCCCCCCATATATTGCTGCACAAATGATATTTTTTGTCTATTTGGATCTTGTATCTGCAGCTTTATCAATCTTTGGTGAATCTACTGGTTTGAAGTTTAGGCTTATTATACAATGACTTATTTTGTGGTTTAACAATTCTGAAAGAAGTCTTTCCAGAGCTGTTTGCTCAGAATCCTTCCTTAACAATGGTGGTTGACAGCCAATCCTGTTTCTTTTGCCAAACAGTCTACTTAAGTGAAGGATAATATAAAACTTGTCATTGATAACAGCCGTAAAACTTTTAATGTTCACATCAATACCAGAGATGTTAGAAATGCAATGCACTTAAACAACAAAATTTTTGATAAGAATTCAAATGATACACTCTTAATAGTTGACAGGTTGGAGAATGAGAAACTTAGGGATCCTGGATTTACTGTTAGGGTGGTCAGTGATGCACAGACTAAATGTGTTGAAATTATTTTCTATCAATCAAGCAAACTGGAAAAGTGGTACAATGAATTTCAGGGATGATTCAAACTGATGGGACTTATGATCTCAATAACTCAAATTATGCTTTGTGTCTCTGTATTTCACTTAGCAATGACAGAATAAGTTGGATAGTGGTATGGTCATTTTTAGGCTCAAAAGTAAAACCTCATGTTGAGGAGTGTCCCTAGATTCAAAATAGAAATCATAGGTATTATATTAGTGCAACAAATAGATATATTCTTGTTAAGCCTGCTTGTAGCACCATAGCATGTTTGGAGTTCTGAGTGGGATGAATGTCTGAAGGTATTAGCAGTCAACATTTAGCATCGTTGGTTATTTACACAAGGAAGTGAGAATTAGTCATGGTTTATTTAGGGAAATGTTGAATCCACTAATCTCAATCCAGACATGAAGACTCTGTATGAGTGCATGGAGGAAGATTCCACCAGCTAAAGTCTGAAGGCTCTGCCCAATTATTTGAGTAGGTCTTCTCTGTGTAAAATGACAATTGAGGAGTTGGAAGCATTGATTACATCTATGGAGGTAGATAAAACTATAACTGAAGCAGAGTTTGCTGAAATGGAGGCAGAATTGCCTCTAAGTACAAGTAATAAGCTAAATAGTAGCAAAATACCCTCTTGGTTTGGAGTTGGTCGGAAAGGACTTGATGGAGGTACAATCTGACCTAGGGAGGGTAAGGTACAAGGTATAAGGTATAGGGTATAAGTAAGGTGTAAGGCAAGGTACAATAAGGTAAAGTATAGGGTAAGGTAAGGTATATAAGGTAAGGTATAAGGTAAGGTACAAGGTAAGGTGTAAGGTGAGGTAAGGTATACAGTGAGATACTTACTTTACACCTTACCTTATACCTCAGCTTGTACCTTACCTTGTAGCTTACCTTACATACTTTGCCTTCGATTTGCAAGTTTTATAAGATGATTGAGTACCCAACAGTCTTTTAAAAAAAGGTAATCTTTTTGCCTCATGCCATCATCACTTTATTATGACATTGCACATATTAACATCTAAAAACTATAAAAGACTATACTACACAGAAATGTACAAGGACACAGAAGCAGGATGCAAATATAGCAATTAAAAACATATGTAATGCATTACTCATCTGTTGGCTAAGTCAATCAATTAGTAACCTTTCAGTAAATAAGATGAAGTTTGGCTTCAAAATAAATTTATAAGTACAATTGCATATAAAATAAAGAGGGTTATAAACTGACAAAAAATAAACAATATGTAACCAGGATTTTATGCAACACAGCTAACAGAAGTAAATTAACTGCACTTAAAACTTCGATATTGCCAACCTAAAGAAAACAAAACTTTATTCTCAAAATCTTCTGTCTCATAAAATTGAGGTGAAGCTAAAATTTAAGAGAAAAAGAATAATAGTCCATCATATTCTGACTGCTGTGAAGAGCTTATTTGTTTTAAAGAATTTTGTAATTATTGAGATGGCAATCATGATGAATCAAAAAGCAGAACATGTTTGATGATCAGATATAATAAAGCTTGATTGCTATGCTTGCAAAAAACATAAAAATAGACAAAAACTCTTTTCAAGATTGAGAGTAGGCAAGCAGGTTGCTGCTTTAGAACATCAAGTCGCTTTTGATTTTTCTCTACAGATGATCACCAACAGTGATCAATACTTTTATCTTGTGCTGGTGACCAATTGAGCACATAACGTCAGCAAAGGAGTAGCAGACACATTTATTGAGTAGGTTTTTCTAAGTAAAATAATCAAATTAAATTTCAGATAAAAAGTAAAATACAAAAGCATGATTGAGAACTCAAAAAAAATAAATAGGACAATGCTATGCAAGTTAACACCAGTAAATACAATTTAAAGGTAGCTATAGTCAAAATATATTAATGCTGCCTAGAATTAAAAGGGTCAGGGTTAATATTTTAGATATGATGAATATCTTGACACTTAACTTGTACACTTGAATGACAAGGTTTTCATAGTATTCAACTCATATTTGAAACAATAATTGAATTTGTGGATTTTTATGCCACTTTAGTTTGAAACCTATTCTTACCAACCATCTCAAGCCTGAAATAACGATGATTAAATGGTATTAGAAGGATACAGTGTAGACTTGTCAAAGTTATATAATGAAACTCATTACGTCAGCTAGATATACTTAGACACAAAAGTGATCATAATTACTCTTTAAGTTCTTTTCAACTGAGTACTTTTCAGTTTCAATAAAAGTAATATTTTAAAGCTGTAAGTGTGATTCTTGTTTTGTATATTCTGAGTTCTGACCCTTAATCAGAAATGGCTCATTATGATTCCTAATAGCTGGTAGAACCTGCATTGAAAATTCGAAGTTGTAGCAATAAATGGTTTTCATGCTAATCAACATTGCCATTCCAAAATCAATCAGCACTGGTTTGCCATCACCTTGAACCACAATGTTATCGACTTTGATGTCATTATGAATTGTAACAAACTTGTGAAGGGCCAAAATAATCTAAATTGAATGCACAAGTTGTTTTCACTGTAAAATGAAGATTGATTTCTGATATACAAGTTGAAGATTTCCTAAATTTTTGTGATGAGATTGCAGCCTGGACCAAGAAAAAATGAAAGCTGAGAAATATCCCTAAAGAAAGAGCACAAAATTATCTGGCTATTTATCTATAAACCAATGAATTTGTTTGAGCAATTAAAAATGAAATTTAAAAACTGGATTTCTATAGTATACCCAGAAAACGTTCAAATGTGGGCCTTCAAACATTGATAACTTAACAAGGTTTCAAGACATGAATGTGTAACCTTGCAAAATAGTTGCGTTTTTGAGAATGCTGTCAAAAAAGTATAAGTTTTGGCTATAACAATATGTGGTTCTTTCTGCAATCTCAAAACACCTCTAATTTGAGGCATAAAATCTTCAATAGTTTTGATTTTTCTGAAAATTTCTCTCAGTTTTCTGCATGTCAATTGAGTTGTTTTCCCTTTTAATACAACAAATAAGGTATCATCTGACAGCTTATAGAATGCTGAGTCTCATAAGCACAAATCTGTTATAACTTACACTCTTTGTACACAAGTGTAAAGCTAAAAACAATAATTTATACAGTCAAGACTGCAAACAACATGTATAAAAATAAAAATTATCTCATAAGATTAAATTCAGAATAAGTGGATTTTACCTTTATAATGCTAATCAGGATGGCATGACCATCCTCAAAATGGATTTTAGCACTTTGTTGAGCAGCCATGCAGCTTGCTTACCAATGAAGCTCAGCATTGTGTATAAAATGAACAGCTCATCAGGGTCAAAGGCCACTGCCTGACAAACAATTGGAACCCATAGGGGAACCATATATCTATTTGCAGAAAGCTCCACCCCAAAGCTGAACATGTTGTTCAGCTTCTTTGCTGCCAGCTCGCCACCTGGCCCATCACAGTGCATGACAACACTGTGACTACCCTTGCCAATGATATGCTTGATAGACATATCACTCAATTTCAATACTAAAAGAGCCTGGAAAGCAAAGACTTTTGTGTCATAAATTATATACTAAATGGATTTGAAAAAAATTATTCCTCAAATTGTAAGGAAATTGATTTATTGTTCATGAAAGGTTTTTTGGAAATCTGATGCTTTTCTAACACTTTTTGATTTTTTAGCTTATGCATGTTTTACATGATTTTGCAGCAAAAAAATAAGTAGATCAAGCATACTTGCATGAAATAACTTCAAACTTAAGCTACTAAAAAGTATTTCAATGCTTTTGGCATAAATAATTGTGAGAGATTCAGTATAAATACTATTTCTTCTTTCATTTAGTTTAAGCATAGGAATTAAAATTTGGCTGCATATTACATTCTTAGTAGAGGTATAAAAGTGTAGACTTTACAGCATATTCAGTTTGCCTAAAGCATTATTAATAATATGTATGAGAACAAATTATTGTCAAATGATAGAAATCAGTGCAATGTAGTAATTGTGTTAAATTTTTTAAATGTGAGAAAATAATTAGCTTACTTTATTGCTTTGTATTGCAATGGGTAAATTGCACATCTTTGGTGCATTTTTGTTTGGGACTTCCGACTCATTGCTGCTCTTTGCAGGTGGGAACATTGCTTTTTCGACAGCTCAACTCATTGGTATACTTTTCTTGCCCTTAGCACAGGACATCCTAACCAATGACTGCCCTTATTGACAACTCCTTGACTGGTTTTGATTTCCTGATATTGAAATTTGTTTTTTCAAATATGAATTCATTAAGGGGGAACAACAGCAATAGCATTTATTATTTTATTATCACCAGTAATTTACTGTTCAGATTGAGCTAAACCATTCTGATTTTTTTCAAGTAACATCTAGCAAAATAATATAATTATGATATTTTATACAAAACAACTTTCTGTAATAAAAGGCTTTAAATTTATTGATTTTTTGATAATCATAGTTAATCAGCACTAAATACACTAAATCACATAATCTCCAAACAAGAGTAATGGCATTTATTACGTTATGATCACCAGGAATTCACTGTTGAGATAGAGTTCAACCAAACTTATTTTCCAAAATAACAGCTTACAAAAAATATAATTATAGTATTTTATAGAATATTATTTATTTAAGAACATTTGTTAATAAAATGCGTTAAATTTATCATTTTTCTGAGATCAATGATAAATTAGCATCAAATACACTAGATAACAAAATGTTATCACTCTCACATTCTGATTTCCTACCATGAATGCCTCTAGCTCAACAGCACTATGGTCTATGTCACTTTTGGCAGAACTTTGCACCTGTAATGTAGTTGAGACAGTATTTAATTGACTTTTGAGCAAGTTTCAAAAGAATATCAGAATAGAAAACAAAATTGAAATAGTTTACTTCTAATTTACTGACTGAGTTCATAGAGATATTAGATACACTGTTGCCATCATACTTGTTTGGCTGAAATAGAGAGGGTAGATAATACACAGTACACCAAAATAATAATTATTTTATTTCAAGCTACCCTCAGATTGATGCTAATGGTATTTGAAATTGATATCTCCTGGAAAAAAACAAATTTTAAGTGAAATAGTAATATGAGCTTACAGTATTGTTGCTTGATTTGAGCCTTTTTAACAATGCTAATGTAGGCATGCTTATTGCCTCAATTCATTCCACTTAAATTCCACATTGAATCTGGCCTTAAGCACCTGTGTGAGACATTTTTGTAACTTCAAAGCCTTCAAAGGTCAGCTTGGAGCTGACCAGTGACAGCACTTCATCACTCAAAATCTAAAGTTTGCATTTATGCATTTATAATGCCATCAAGATTCATATAAAACGTATCTGTTTTCTAAATTTTGCTTGATCAAAATCATAGTTTGCCTCAAGCATGCTAAATGCTAATAATTTTTGCTTCTGAATTCTCTTTCAATATTGCTGTATTGTATCTGATTGGAAATTATAATGACTGAAAACATTAGGCATTTACTAACTTGGCAATGAGAACATAATATATACAAAACACATCTCAACAACATGACACTGCAATACAAGCATAGCAGCACAAACACACAAGAAACAATGCTCAGCTCAACACAGCACCACCACACCTGGCTAGGCCTCAGTCAGCTATGTCTCTGACATTTTAGTAAGGGTCAAATGACTCAGTGAAAACCAAAAGAAGGCAACTGTTTGAATACTAGAAAAGTACTGCACATGGTTGGCAAAAACGTTTCTTTGCAGCATATTGAGATAGTCCACATTCTTTACATCCATCTTGATAGCATCCTAAAATATTATAATTAAGCTAAAAATTATTATAAAATATAAAATCATACAGAAAGCAAAACATCACAATTGCTAAGTGGAATCTTCAGATTTTCAGGAAATGTGTGCATTCTTTCAAAAGTTGCTCTGCATCTTTTCTCCAAGAATTAATGAAAAATGAGTTCTTTGTCCATCCTTCATAATTTTGAAATCCTTGTCAGGTGTCCATTTTTTATCAGATTTGACAAAGCTTTCAATGACCTTTTCATGCAACAGACCACCACTCAAAAAGATGGAGATTGGGCCATCAACAGGGCATGCAGAGAGATTCTTCACATCTGAATTGCAATGCATTTCACTCTCATTAATCTCCTCAGATAAATCTAATGTCAGCTCTTCCTTAACCACTGATTGCTCAGCATTTGTCTATTCTTCGGGCAGGATTTCTTCAGGCAGTCTCACCAATCTCCTCATCCTGATGGAGGGTGACTTAGACCTGTGTACAATCTTCTTATTTTGTCCATTAAAGGTAAGTTACAAATAAAACAAGTGGGTAAGAAATACTGCAGTTTTCAAAAAAATTATAAAAAACCACAAAAGTTAATATTAAGCTGCTAATTTTCTGAATATGCCTGACCTGACACATCTATTCACCAATAAGTAAAGTGTCAGAAGAAAGTAAAGTTTTGATTAAACTGTTATTCTGAATGAAACTGTTATAATTGACTATACACTTAAAAATCCTTTAACCCATGTTCAAACAAAAATGAAGTATTTATTCAAAAATTATCAGTTTCTGCCAAGTATTCTAGAGTCATTTAGACTTATAGGGAATGGTAATTCTATAATTAGCTGTTTTACACCTAAGTATAAGTTTGCAAATGATTTTAAGCCATGTTCAAACAAAAATGAAACTTGCTTTTCAAATGTTTAGAAAGTATATAATTATGGCCTAGTGTGATTAAGATGTACAAGCAATACTTACCTAGAAATGCTTCATATATCTTTGATTTTGTCAGGCAATGCTATAGGTTACAACATGGTTGGTGTAGTTCTCTTGAGGCCAAAAGAGCTGAAATTTGAGTTTTTATTTGATTATAACTTTTTTATTATTTTATTTGCATTTTATTTTACTCAAATTACACAAATTAGTAATATTATATTGATTTTTTTCATGAATTAACCCATCATTTTATGTCTTAAATAGAACACACATTATCAAGGACACATGAAAATAGTGTATATACATTCATTGTTTTTAAAAACCGAACAAAGCTAGCAATTCAAGACACACTATTTAATCATTACGAATGTTGACTTTTAATAATTCCTAGTTCACTTATATTACAAAAATAAATTGTTTTAAATCTACAGTAAAAGCAGGGACCTGTGGACTTTGATTTGATTCCAGCCTGTCTCAAATCAATCCCATTATTTGTCTAAGACACTCGTGCAAATGATGTTTTGGTTCTTTATTGATGATGATTGTTGCTATCATGAATCTTTGCTAAATCTGCAACTATTTTGTTAAGTAAATTATTCAAACCAGTACTAATAATAATTCGTTTTTATTTCAATCTTATTTCCTAATTTTTATATTATCACTTTATTTCATATTTGTATATTGATCTGTTTGAAATTAGAAATAGCATACCCCCCAGGCAATTTCGGACCAGAACCAAATGCTGAAACACAATTAATCTACACAGTTCAGTTAATAGCAAAAACTTAAAATTACATGCATAATGATGATCCAATAGGTTTAAATTTTTTGTTCCTGTTCTCTTTGTATAGTGTACCTTTTCATACTGTACAACGTGTGCCATTTTCAAAATCCCTTAAAATTATGCCAATATTGCACTTATAAAATTTCTTGTACTGCAAGTTGTTGCCTTTGATTGGTCAATTTAACCCTCCGTTTACCATCATTTTTGCAGTCAAAGTGCACCATCATGGCATAAACTCCTAGTGCATATTAAGCTATGCCTCCTTAACATTCCCTGACAGCTATTACTTTCATTAAGTTCAATTTTTCATGCTCTTTCTGAACATGTATGTTATTTTGTGTGAAAATAATTTTTGGAAGAGATGTAATTAAAAACTATCACAATGCATAAGAATAGGCACCTGTTGGACATTATGCAAAAACAAGAAAAAGTAGATTTCTGTTGTATTAAACACATCCGGGGATGCAGTTAAAGAGCTGGAAAGAAACAAACCACTAAATTTTCTTATTAGAACCTTATTTTCCCATCTTGACTTTTTGTGATATTGCAGTAAATAGCCCAAAAAATGCCTATTTTTACTACTTTATAACTCCTCTCTGAGCTAAACCATTAAAAACGATGTAACTGAAGCCAAAACAAGGCTAGACAAAGTTTTGGATGCATGGATAAGGTAGAACAGAAAAAATGCCACAAAAGTGATTCATTATGCCTCCAGATTAGGACATGGTAAACAAGGTGTAATTGACAAATATTGTATTAAAAATTGTCAAATTATTATAAATGTATCACTCATGCATATAGTGGTTGAGCGGGGTGCCACTCATTGAGAGGTCAGCCAGACAATTAATGCCTGGTACTTTTGACATTATGGTACATGTTTGTACAAATTAAATACAGTCAGAATGAAATAAAAATGTTTTTTAAATACTAAATTAAAACAGAAAAATTTTTGTAACCTATTTTGATGGTCAAACAGCAAAAAATTTGTTATAGTTGAAATTACTGTTTTGGATTTTGAAGATTTTACTCCTGCCAACATTGACATGAAGTGTGCTGGTCACATATAATAAACTGGTAGTATGTACAAATATATAGATTTTATAGTATATCTATATATGTGTACAAAAATTTTCATTCATACACTTTTCCAGAGATCTTTGTACATGAACAAAGAAGCTTCTACAAAAAAATGATATACATACATATAATTGTCCTGAATACACATGTATTCAGTACTACACCAAAATGTGGAACAAACACAAAATAAATTAATTTTTTTACTCACAGACTCCATTAGGATTTAAGAAAAAACTGCATTTTTTACATCCTCAGCATGTTCCATCCATAAAAATAATGAAATTCTGACTTTACAATAAAATGATTTTCTCGAACACAAGACTTGTTTGTTTGATTGTGCATTGAGCACAATTATTAAGTATGTTTCCTATTTGGCACCACTGTTACCTTTATTGTACAAGTAATTCAGATTTTTGTATAATCCAAAATTGGCAAAAAACTGGCTATACTTTGCATACTAAGATGTGAAAAGATCACTCAAAAATTCTTTGTTTGAGCAACTTGAAATTCCTCCACATGTTGATAAAAGGCTCATGTTGGATCAATATATCTGATTTGAAAAAGTTTCCATTATACCAAAACAGCTTTATTAAATTTGCTCCTGATTGTGAAGCATATATAATCTTGTGTCATACATTACAATTGCTAGACAAAATACCACTTATAAATTTGTTTAGGAAAGTATAATAGATCCTGTAGAGTTTTAAATCTTTTATTACTTTCACCTTACAATTGTCAATCATGTGTTGTGTATGTACATATATGTACATACATATATTATCCTATTGTAGAAATGATACAAGGAATGTTTAATGTAGAGCTTTTATTGTTTGATAGTAATACATAACTCACTGGTTATGTTGTCTGTTGTTGATTTGTTTGAAATGTGAAAGCTAGCTCCGAGAGATCCATGTTTATTATATAAGTTTTACAATCCAAAAAGGATTTTGGCCACATTTCTATTCTTGTTGGATGCAAAGGTAGTATGTCCATGTTGCAGGAAAAACCATTATAGATAAGTGCCAAACTCTGCCATCGAATGTTTCATGTCCTACCATTTGGTATCAATGGCAAACAAATGAACCTTTTCAACAATAATGAGTCCTATTTGGCTGTGGATTATGACCATAGGTGGGCAGCAGCAAAATTCTGGGGGAGGGGTGAAAAAATTTTTAATGGACAAAAATGGCCTGAAAAATGGTGGTATGGCGAAAAAACACCATTTTTCGACGTTTCTCATCAAGCTCTATCCAATGGCATCAAAAAATTGCTAAAAAAGCAAAAAAAATTTTTTCTGGGGGGGGGTATTTTGATTTTGGGGGTGCATACCCCCAAACCCCCCCCACGCCCATGTGTGATTATGACCACATTCCTTTGTTTATATTTACAAAGGGAACCAATAAATATTTTTTTGGATCTGATCAATTTAATTGTAACACAAAAGTGTTACAATTTTACCAACTTTTTTTATTATTCAGCATGTCAAGGTTATGTATCAACATTAATCTCATTCCTTTGTTTCTCTGACCAATTATATCAATGAAACATAATAAGTTGTTCAAAAATAAAATATTCGCAAATTCTTGATCTGTATTTACTATATATAGTGTTTAATCAAGATTAGTTAAGAATCAAACTTGTAGTTAAATATTGGAGGAATACCAAAGAAAAACAATCTAATGGAACAACAACTGTGTAATATACTTACATTTATACATCTTGTAGAGGAAGCTTGCAATTCATTTCAACAAATGTTACATTAATCCTGTATCATTGAATAGTATAAATGTAAGGTTACCACTAAACTATGTGAAACAGACATATAAGAAACACTAAGCTTTTACAACTATTGTTGTAAACTCTGGTTTTTAATTTAAAAGAGTATAAGGCAAAGAGCCCCTAAGTTTGATATATTTCAATTACACAAATAATGACACCAAAAAGATAAAAAATTACAAAATTTCATCAAGACTTGTGACTTTAGGAGAGAGACGTACAGCACAGGCAAAATTAAATGCAATATACTTGAATTGAATCTACACTTTGTATTTAAACTTCCTTAAATCCTTATTTTGCATTGCCCGTCAACTGTGCAACAAATGAGCTAGGTATGGGCTAATTATTACAATTATTGCTAAGTAGATGCTTTGAAATATTTGCAACAACTTATGCTTCTATCTAATTTTTAACACTCCACAAAACACTCTTCTCAACCTTCTATATAGAACCAGCAAGTAAGATATTGGCCTCTGTTAGAGAGCATGGCTTGATTTCAGCATTTCTGAAACAGCAGAAAACAGAATATCTTAAAAAGTAATACAAACACACCCAGTCTTTGGAAGTTTTCAACAAAGGGTGAAGTTTTCCCGAAGTTTTTCACATAAAGCAAAAGAATTTGCTCATCAGAGATTGAATTATTTTAGTACAAATCACACAAACTGCCTAAATTTACACAAATCTGGTTGTTGAATCGCTCAAAACTCAAATTTTTGAAACTTAGCATCTAATTGCGGATAAAATTTCAGTTTTTGACCGTATATTGGTCAACTCAATTAAGTCTTTCTAAATTTTTTAAAATTTTGTTCTCACTTTAATAAAGCAAGAACATTATTTGAAGTACAAAGCATTAACAAATCATATTTTTGAGGGTAATTCATGACACGTTAGTAAACACAGTGTCCATCATCCTGTGAGTTTAAAAAAATTTTATGACAAATGTTGTCCAAAATGCATTTATGAGCCATAACTGT
Organism: Mermis nigrescens; assembly: GCA_036768485.1. Lineage (NCBI taxonomy): Eukaryota > Metazoa > Nematoda > Enoplea > Mermithida > Mermithidae > Mermis > Mermis nigrescens. The sequence goes on from JAVLUZ010000484.1 coordinate 53,132, forward strand.
ACCCTGGTCTTGAATTTTTGCTTAATCATGTCACCATTATTATATTTTTGAGCAATAAATTTTTCATCACTGGTTCAAAAATGGGTTCTGATTTATTTTATGCTGATGTTATTGTTTGTAGTATTTTAAAGCATGTAGAATTGATTAATTAATAAAACTAAGATCAAATATGGAGACTACAATTAACCTGGATGCCTCTATTTAATCCAGACAATATTAAAATTAAAATTATCCATGAGTACCTGTTTGTTGAGGCTGAGAAATTTGATGGCTTGAAAGGCAGCAGTTTTACTTGTCATATGTTTAAGATGTGTAAAAAATAGCACTAAAAAGTGGAGCCATCGAGCTTGCACGCATATTATGATGGCTCAGCTGGCTTTATTTGATTCGGACATTGTGTTGTGATGCCAGAAAAGTTAAAACTGAAATTGAAACAAACAAGTGACTCAAAAAAAGCCAGAGTCAAGCTGCCACCTTCGGCTAAATAAATTGCAGAAGAAAATGCAAACTATTATAGAGCAGTTAATGCATTGAAATTAATTGGCATGTTAGAGTGATTCATAATAAAAAGAAAAAATCAATGGACTTTGCCTGCAGTGCAAAGAATATTTTTCTTTTTATCCTAAATTTCATTCTTTATGCAGCCAATTAATTCATTGGAAATTGCAGTAAAATCATCTTTATGCAAACACTCCTTTTCTAAACACCTGCATACAACTTGCATGTTTTGAGGAAAATATTCATCAATAGTTGAACAATTTTCAAATGCAGGTTTGAATTTTATTAGATTTAGTACTGGAAAGCAATGACTGAAATTTGGATGCATTATGATACATGCAAGGATTTGCCACTGTAATTACGAATAGAATGCTCAATACAAAATGATATTTTTCTATTTTTAGTTTGTTTCTATGTCATGAGCGATATTTATAAAAGTTGAGCTTACCTCTCTTGCTTTTGTATAACGAGTAGCACATAATAATAATCTAAATACGTGCTTTTCTTTAAAAGTCATTAATAATGTTTTGCAACACTTATTTTATGATAGTAAAGAAAAGAAAATATAAAAAACGATTTATTGGTAGTAAAATATAGATTATTTGTTGTTTGAAAAAAGGGCGCCTTCTATTGGAAATGTTTACCACTTATAGATACATGCATACTGCATCACCATCAAAGCATGATCAATGAATATAATTATAGTATAAAAAGCTAGATCCTAGTTTTTGAAAATGTTAGCCCATCTACAAATATTACTTACTACTTCCTAAAAATATACAAGTAATCAGGAAAGAGTACCTATATGCCTTATACTCATACTTGTAATAAATCAGCACCACAATTTTTATTCACCTTTTTGAAGAATCTTAGCTTACAAAGTTGGTAAATTAACATAAGGATTAGCAGTACAAGTTTTCTATAAAATGGGGTTGCAAATGGAATAATATTACTGTTTCATAAAATGCTAATTGCTATGAGTTTTCTCAATGATATACTGCATGGTGCGCTCTGGCAGCTTCCTTCACTGCATAGAGGTTTTTTGCAGAAGAGTTGCCACTGAGGTTAAGCAATTGAGCCACAACCCAGAGAGCTGCATGATTCAGTTGCCCTGAGGAGGAGCCAACAATTGATTGACCAGGTTTTAGTGAAAGCGCAGCATCTTCCTCTAACCACTCCAAACCATCTGCTTACATTATCAGCAACCAAGATCTGCAGGTAATTAATAAAGAGTTGTGATTCAGGATTTTCTGACAGGTAGTGGAGCCAAAAATTTTCCTAAGTGGCAAACATTGCCCAAAACTCGTATATTATACTCTAGGTAACGGTTTTTTGATGTCTTTTGTTAGGCAAAATTACTTCTGATACAAAAACTCTAAAAATTTTTTGGAATTCTGTAGTTTTTACAAAAAACTCACAAAAGTAATGCAAAAATTGACACAAATTGCCAAAAAAACACTCAAGAATTCATTTTATTAGCTACAAATTCTTTAGTTTTATTTAAAAACTAATCTTCTAATGTAAATTTAAGTTTTCTAAAGTGCTGAAAGAGTCAATAAATGTCATTAATGAGTACTATCACGGAGCTAAATGACAAAAAAATTGAAAAAGCATGGTAAAAATGACTAAAATTATGAAAATTAACACATCTATTCTTTGTTGCATCCTAAATATTCTTGACAATAGGTGGAGTGGTAATTATTTCATTTTTTTCTTGCATCTTTTTCTTAAAAACAAGAAAAGATACAAATTTTTAGTATCAAACACCCATGCATTTTTATATAATCATTTCTAGTACATAATAAAAAACATGAATTGCTATTTAACTAATCCCGGAAAGATGAATAATTAATATGAAAATTTTCTCTTTTTAGACACATGCATTGTTTTAAGAAAATTTCTTCATAGTTAGAAGATATTTTAAAATAAAACAAGTCTGTAATTTATTCAACTACTTATTAAGCTTGTTAATTAATTATTTATTAAAATATGGTAAAATATGAAAGTGTAACATTTTGATGTGTTCAAAAACGTTGATTTAATTTAGAACGCCTTGTACTGCTTGGCCTGACCACTCATGGGGCTTGGTTGCATTTACTGAATTTGAGCGCCATTACTTAGGTGACACGGTGTGTTGGGCTAAGACACACCTTTTTGATGCATTGGTAGAGAATGCAAAAGAACAGCCAGATGTGCGGTTTAGCAACATAATGAGCAGCCTGCAGTTGCAGTCACAAGCAGATTTTATTGCCGTGTCAAGGAGGGCCTTAAAGCAGAAGGTAGGAGAGGCAATGGATAAACCAAGAGCTACAAGGCCACAGCATGGGTTAAAGCGGGGCCGCCAGTGATCGAGAAATGGTCACTGTTGTTGAACTATTGTCTCCAAAATCCCAACAGCCCTTTTATGGGCTACCATATTACCAGAAGTTGTTTGAGTTGAATGTGCTTGTGTTCACAAATAGGCAGGATGGGCATAAAGTAATGTAGACCTGAAAAATATCAAAAAGATTAATCACAAAATATTTAGGGAAACAATAATCTAAATTAAAATCCTAAATAGGGACCATTGATGTTTTTATTCCAAAAACTATGGCATGTAATTATAAAGTGAAATACAAGAAATTACTCTATCAATACAAGACAATTTGTGCCACTGCACGCTAAAATACCTATAAGCAACAAATTCATAATAATGCACATTTTTCAATGAAGAGTCAAAAAAATTACAAAAATTTGAAGGGTGAGAAAACCCTAAATTATATGAACAAAAGTTTAGCATTATGGTTGTATTCCTAAAATTCTCAATAATTTTACAAAAGATATTGTGATGAGCATCAATATTCTCATCTTCTACAAAATCAAGGTTCAACTCGCACAGTCTGGGCATTGAGTGCTAAATGTGCATTACAATACCAGGAAAATAGCCTCTAATGTGTAGCTTTAGAATTGTGAGTCACTCTGCATCAAACAAATGTGTGGTCTCTCCCATACTGCCAAGACTGCTGTGGAATGTGAGGTCTTTGATGCTAAATGCATCCAGGTGAAGAAAATGGGCTCAATTAATGTCAATATTCCTTTAGCCATATTGTGTTTATGTTTACTTGTTAGTGAAGAAACTGACAAGGAGTAGATGCAAAGTTCATATGATGACTCAGAGTAGCGGCTAAAAGCACATGACAATTATTTAATAAACAGTTGTACTGATTTTCTGCCTATAATTTAAAATAATTAAAATAATTAAAATGATCAGAATTAATAAATTGAATGTACCATCAACTTTGAGCACTGCTGGTTTATAATCCTGCAATAATTCAATAATGTAAGAATGATTTTCTGATCTATTGCTGCATAAAGTCAGTTCAATTGCTCGTAACTCATCGTCAGGTAGCTTGCCTTGAGGATATGGACCACAAGTAGTAACAAATTGTGGTTGAGCTATCGACTGTGACTCCCTAATATGTAGCATGATACTGGGGCATGTGGCCAATTTGACCCTTTAATAAAACATTGCCACTTTGGGCACACTTGTTTGCATTTCTTCCACTCAAGTGGATTGAGAAAAGATAAAACGCTAGCAAACATTTTGGCCGGCAAATTATCCATCATTTTGAAAAGCTCAAGAAATTGCCAGCCGGCCTGGGACTTTTTAATGCTTTTAGTCATTTTTTAGCATTTTTTATGCCCTGAATACACAAAAATTTATTTATAGAAAAATATTTAAAAAATTCACCACTTGAAAATATAAAAATTGGCATAAAAATGGTTAAGCAAGACATGATTCAATACTTATCTATAGTTTACACAAAAAATTTTGTATAAAAACTAAGTTTTTCTTGAAAAACGTCAAAAAGAGCATTAATTGCAATGAAAAATAATTTTTTGCTTAAAATATACAAAAAAAAACTTACTTTTCCTATGTAAAGTCAAAAATATTAATTATGATAAAACTTACCTTTGCAACCACTGACCAAGGCTGACCATTGATTTTTTTGTTTTTATTATCTGAAAACAAACAATAATAAAACTGAATACTTGATGTGCATAAAGGACGGGTTATATGAATAATGAGATATGCTCAAATATCTATTACTGAAAGTTTAAATAAATTTTCTATAAATTATAATGCCCGAGTCAGGATTTCCAATAATATTAAAATATATCTTCACCTTCTTCAATCACGCATTAAATCTGAAATCCAAGTCATAAGCTGGGCTGGCAGGCAGTTATTTGCTGCTTAAGAAGCATCAGGCACTCTGGGTTAAAAAATACAACAGTTTCTCGTAAGTTGGTGAGATCTTCCATAAATGTAAGATTCCTGATTGGATAATTATCAGTGGATTGATAAAAAGTTGTGTTAATATTTATGTCTTGCAACCATAAGCTTTTTGCAATCAATTCACGCTTCTGAAAATTTTGTAATATAAAGGCCACCTCAATATGGTCAATGTTGACAGTTGTTAAATTGAATAAATTAGAAGTAATATGTTTAATTAAATAAAATTTCAAAACAGCTACATATTAATTCATAGAATATAACATTTTTAATTTACCATCAAGTTTGAGCATCAATGGGCTAATCTCTTTCAAAACTTTGATTGTTCGTCTGTTATTGATTGAACTCCATCAACATAGCATGACTTCCATTATTTTTAGTTTACAAGATTTATCACTTGTTTCAGGGTACAAGAGGGCATATTGGGGTTTCTCAATACATGAGAATGCATTTGGCATCTTAACATGAAGCATGATGTATGTTGAAATAGACTATTTGATATTTCTAATGAGGCAAAGCCACCAACATCAAAGTCTTTCACTTCTGACTCGCTGAAATGGATCAAGGAAGAATAAAATGAGCAATAATTTTGGTTGGCAAGCTATCCATGTTTTTCCAACAAAGCTATGAAATTGCTCAGCCAGCCATAGATAAAAATTAATACATTTTAAATATAAACTCATCCAAAACTATGATACATGCTTAAAGCAAGAAAAAATTGAGTAATGCAAAAAGTCACCTTTGCAGCCACTTACCAAGACTGACCATTGTTTTTTCTTTTTTAGCATCAGCGTTTATCTGTTAACTATTAAATTTGGAATGTGCATGAAACCGAAAAATACATCAAATGCAAAAAAAACCCTACAGGCAGAGGCATGAAAATGCTCAATGATAAAAAGAAAAGAATCAGTAACCTATGGTGATGTCATGAAATTCTCGCAAATAACACTTTTATTATACACAACTTTATAATCTTTTGTACATGTTTTAGTAGTTATATTTTGCTTGTGATTGGGTAAAATACATTTTACAACAATAGATTTTACAAAATCATTATTATACATGCAATATCCAAAAACCAAAAACCATGTCCCATAATAAATTAAAATTTACAGACTTCTTATTCATGTAATTGAGGCTGATGCTTCTAACTTTATTAATTTCTGCAACAATTTCAGCACTGGCATCGACGACTTGATAGCCATAATTTTTTGGGCCGCTGCCCACAAATTTGTCAATGTATGCATTTTTGCCATAACATTTTAGCTCATTTGTCATTTTGCCAAGGTAGCAACCAGTTGGCATGGTATAGGTATCGTCTGGTATCATCAAATATGTAATAGAGTCTGAAAACTCGAAAGTAAAATTTGGCACAGAAATGATTAACCAACTAATTAATCAAAGCAAAATGTGAAAAACGTGAAAATAAAGTAACTACCTCTATCAAAATATAGAACACAATTGCCAAGCTTCTCAAGATAAGAGTACAGCTTGAGCTGATGCTTGAGCAGTGACAAAGCTGGCAATTAACAGATTTGTATTTTTCAGGGGCATCTAAAAATTCATCCTTGATTGTATAGTTGACAAGGGCAAAGCAATCTGCCATAAAACTGGATGCTTGCAATAGAGTTATGGTCACAATAGAGCGCATTTGATAAGAGTTTTATGGTCTTTAAAGTATTTGGTTTGTGATAAATCATTTTGCTGTCTGAACTTAAAAAAACAACAATTTGATGGTTCATCTTTGAAAGGAAACATTAGAACAATAAATAGAAACAGAGGTGCTTTCTTTAAAAACTTTTCTTACTTTCCCCCAAAAACTATTAAGCATCAGTTTGGCAAGGGCTTGCATTGCATGCCTAAATTCTTTTTAATTTTTGCCAGGTCGAGTCTGACGGCTTAAACCATTTTGTAATTTCTGACATGTGCTTTTTGCTCATTGGCAACTGCCAATGATGGTAACCATCTGCCTGCTGGTTCAGGCATAGAAACATATTTATGTACAGGGCAAATAGTCTGCCCAATTTTGTCAATGGGTCATACTCACACCTGGGCGTGGGGGTTTGGGCGGTATGCACCCCCCAGAAACCAAAATACCCTCCCCCAGAAATCAAAATACCCCCACCCCCCAGAATTTTATTTTTGAAAATTTTTTTCGTTTTTTTTGCAATTTTTGATGCCAATGGATAGTGCTTGATGAGAAACGTCGAAAAATGGTGTTTTTATCGCCATACCACCATTTTTTGACTTTCAAAAAATCTTGCAGCCCCCCCCTACAGAATTTTTTCGCTGCCCACGTATGGTCATACTGCTCATTATCCGTGTGGTGCACACTTTGTGCAGCTCCACAACCTTAATTAATGGTCAATGTATAAAGATTTTCATGATCAAAAAATGCTCCTTACCAATCAAAAAGAACATTGTTTGTACAATCTAACAAAGACATGCAATAATTTTACTACAACATAACATTTTACTTACTTGATACCCTTTCTCAATAGCCTTGTAGAGTTCTAGGGAGACCTAGCATCCCTTGAGCTGACGTTCTGCGTCAATATGGATACAACTATCAGTTTCTTTAGTGGAGCATGTTTGGCATAAGGGGAACAGCAGCTTCCCATTAGCTTGGAACGGTTGCACCGGGTTAAATAGGCCTTTTGGCGGCAAAATGATGCACTTGAGGATGCCCTTATATGGTTTGGTAGTCAAATTGGTAAAGTTTTCTGCAATCATTCCCGGATGGCTGAAGCAAGATGATTATGATGTGGGTGCAAGCATGGGCTGATTAGGTGTAAAAATTGATTTAGGAGTAAATTGGGCTTAGCTCTCATATGCCCTATGGTATAATATCAGAAGCATGTGTCAAAAAATTAAGTATAAATATAGGTAAAATGCAGAAAACTGATCATACTATAATGCAAAGATGCCCATCTTGCAGATGTATGGATAGAGAGAGCATATATCAATATAATCGATTTCTTTGTCATTCTGGCATTTGTGGTACAGCTTGATGGCATTTGTTCGGCCACCATAAAATGCATCACAAGGGCCAATTCGCTCTTGCCTTTGTACCTGATTGAGAAAAGCCTTCATCTTGGGCTTCTAAAATATGAACAAAATTAATTGTAACATATAATAGCAGTAACATTAATAAAATTTTATGCATAATGAGGGTTTTGTCTATTCCGCTCAAGAATGCAATGCTATTTATTATGCAAATATTACCTCTTTTAATTTGTGCCGCAAATCACACTCCCATTTTTTGATTACAATGTAATTCCGGGAAATTATATTATTTGTATGGGTGGCTGTTAGCTAGTAGGCCTATTCAGCAGTTAAATTGTGGTTCAGGGTGATGTCTTTTTGTTTTGGAATGCATATGGGGCAACTGTGCCATCTAAAAAATCAAACAAATCAGTTGTTAAAATTTAAAAAAAAACCTGAAAAGTTTTATTTAATCAACACTGATGAGAAACTCCAAAAATCTATAACATGCAATATTTTAAGGCTTACCAGCATCCGTGAAATTTGTAGATGGTGCTCTCCAATGATAGCTGTCAACCCTGTATGACACAATTTGGACTTTGCTGTCATTCCATTTGTGCCTGATTAGAATTTTTTCAATTTCAGCAATTCATTTCAGCCATTTTACGCCTATTACAGACTGCCTTTCTTTATTTAAGTAGCCGCCTTGTGGGATAATACGAACACCTGTATTCTTGGTCAGAAAATTCTGCTACAATACGAAATTGCAGGCTGAGGCAATTGTCAGGCTTGTGGAGGGAACAACTTGACACTGAACATTTTTTTAAATTCATACACAACGCTCTGGGCAGAAAAAAGTTTTTCAGTGTTTTACACTGCGCTAATAACGCAATATTGATTGTAAAAAAAACAAACAAAATAAATTTCTGACGTGTGTAGGGTGCTCAAAGCACGAGGCACATTTCAAAGATAATTACCAACGTTCTGTCTACTAAGTGGAGAATATGGCAGGAAAAAACATGTTTCTGTCCCAGACTGTTTACAATAAACCGCCTCTAAATTCGAAAAGAATATTTTTCGAAAAAATAAAAACTCCCTACATTATATAACTGTCTACCTTTTAAAAACCAATCAGACTGCATAGAATGTAAAACTTAGTTAGATATGCTTCATGCACATGAATACAGTAAAAAAACTGTCTACTCTACACTCCTGTGCAACAACTAATGAGTTTAAAGAAATTTTACGACCAGATACGTAACCTATTAATCAGGGAAAACTTTTTTATAAAAAATGGCCCTCTGCCAATTATCTGAATTTTGATGTAAACTTTACACTTGTGCTGATAACGCAATATTAGGTGCATAGAAACAAAATAAACTAGGACCTGTGACGCTAAGATCAGGGCACATTTTGAGCATAATAAGCATGTTCCGCCTATTTAACAGAGTAGATCAATGAATTTGGTTTTTCGTCTCATAGCCTTTACGCTAAAACGATCAAAGATCAAGAAATATTGTGTTAAAAGGAAAAAGTCACTGGGGTATTGTAACCCCAATTGAGTTAGATAAGCTGAAAATATGCAAAGAGAAAAAATCCGTATACTTTGCATTTTTGTGCAACTAATATTGAGTGTAAAGAAATTCTAAAGTTCAGATTCGTAATCTAAAACTCAGAGGCAACACTAAAAAAATTGGCACTCCGCAAATTATTTGATTTTTTGGTTCACACTTTATACACTCATTGGGCGAACTCGGCATTGAGTGTAAACAAAGAAAAGACCAGCATCAAATTTTTTAATTATCTATCGATAAAAAACCGCCACTCCCAGACATGTGCCGTTGTTGCTATGAGGGGGGGCACAAATTTTACACTCGCTGTGATAAACATATAAGAAAAAAGGATAGCCAAGTATATT
>JAVLUZ010000485.1:0-62522 GCA_036768485.1 Mermis nigrescens
CAGGTAGAGCAAGCATTGAAGAAACTGCTCAAGGAAGAAGGTCTGGACAAGAGGTAAAAATCAAGGAAGGCTGCAAAGCACCACATATATGGTTTGCCGAAGATTCACAAACCAGGAGTACCACTTGAACCAATTGTCAGTTGCATTGGGACAACTATACATCCTCTGTCCAAGATATCTGGTTAGATACTTAACCCACTGCAGCAGAACATTGCCAGCTCACTGAAGAATAGCAACGACTTCCTGACTAAGACCACAGACAATGGTAATACAGAAAAATGCACAGCTAGTCAGCCTAGATGTTGTGACCTGTTCACAAGTGTCCCAACTCAGTTGGTTATAGAATGTGTATTGAATCCACTTAGACAGGATATTATCCTAGCACAAAGAACAACTATGAGTGCTGAGGTCATTGCCAAACTAGTGGAGTACTGTGTCAGGAGTACTTACTTTCAGCCCAGAAATATTATTACCAGCAAGTAGATGGTATGTCAATGGGCTCACCATTGTCACCGGTACTGGCCAACCTGTTCATGAATGATTCAGAAAAACAGGCACTGCAAACAGCACCATATAAACCTACAATGTGGTTCAGGTTTATTAATGGCCATTCATCTTGTGGGATCATGGAGATCAGGAGTTAGAGGCTTTCCTCCAGCACATAAATAGTCAAAATATTGCGCTTTAGTTTACCATGGAGAATGAGGTGGAGGGCACACTGCCCTTCCTGGATGTCCTAGTTAAGAGATTCCATGGCCATCTAGAGACATCAGTGTACCATAGGCCAACCCTTACAGGTCAAAAACTACCAATCGAACCATCAGAAATGCACAAAGGCAGGTATAGTTAGAGGAATGGCCATGAGATGTAAGAGTATATACCAAACAAATCACAGTAAAGAATGTGAGCATCAGAAAATACTTAAGGAGTTTCAAGCTAATGGATACCCTGGCCCATTAATACAAAAGAGACCTACAACTTACCCTCAAGGGGTGATGCAACTAACTACATTGCAATAGCAGTAGTACCATTTAGTGAGCATTAACCATGAAGCTTAAGCAGTGTGCAAAGCATATGAGTGCGCCTTGTGGCAAGAGTGAAGACACCATCAGAAAAGACAACAAAGTGTTGCCCCAAAGAGGCCCTTAGATCTACGACAGGGCATAGTGTATAAAGTACCACTACATTAATTGCAGAATACGTGGGGAAACTGTTAAGTCTTAAAGAAAGACTTGGGGAACATAGGAGTGCACTAAGGAATTTGAAAAGGAACGGATTGGGGTAGCTGAACACTGCATAGCATGTGGGTGTGGGCCAGATTCTGAGCATACATCAATACTCGCAGAAGAAAGCAATGGGTACCGTAGGAAAATACGTGAGACCCTGGAGATTGAAAGGGCTAGTGGGCAGAATGTGGAGTTCAAGAAGTATTGAGATCAGTCGTATATGGAATGGAGCCCTATTAGGAGAGATACACCATGTGGAGAGGCCCTGGCCCCAGACTAAAAATATTATTATGTTACTTTAAAAGGAACAAACAATGTTATACAACTGGCCCAGTGAAGCTCAGTTGGTAAAACCGCAGACTTTAGAAATAAATGATACTTAGCTGTAGATTCCATTCTGGTGCCCACAACTTCTTATATTCTGTAGAGCTGACGACGGTTATTGTCGAAACGTTGCGTATTATTCTCCTACGAGTTTGAATAAAACATTATTATTATTTTATGTAACTGCCAATAGGCCAAAAAATACAATTGCTTTAAAAAAAAGGTAATTTAAACTTTTACTTATAATTCTCTGCTTTGTTATTTGTTTAGCTTTTTTTAGTTGTTGAACGACCTCAGCATTTATTGATGCGAGTAGCGGTTGGTATACACGGAGAAGACATCGATTCCGTTTTAGAGGTATTTATAATGTATTAATCTTATGTTAAGAGGTGGGTAGGCCCAGGCATGTAACTGTAATTCAGGGGGATTTCTCCACCCGAAGTTAGCTGTCCTCTAACCCCACCCCCCTCCCTTCGCAAGCCAGAAAATTTTTGACCGCCCTTCTCTGAGTTTTGAAAAAGTTTGCGATTTCGGGCCATTTTTAGGCGTTTTTTGGCTGATTTTAGCCAAGAAATAGAGGTCATCCACCCCACCCCCCTAAATTGGCCGGGGACCCCCAACCAACATTTCGAGCCGTTATGCACTGCAATATATCGCCATGGAACATAAAGCACTATAATCGTCAGAGTTATATTAGATGATGCGCGGCGATCGCCGCGTTTCGTCTATAATGCGCTATCATCTCTTTTTTATTATTATAGGATATTTATCTGTATCATGCTGTTAATCTGCGTGATGCCGACGGCGCAATTTAGCTATGAATAGCGCCTTCAAGACGGAAGCGCACACGAGAATGCCGTGCGCGCTTTCAGGCATTCACGTGCGCACTTCCCTCTTATTTGCGCTATCTATAGCTGAATATTGATTTTAATGACGGCTCGTCCGAATATACTAACGACATTCACGTGGCGCGCTTCCAGCATTCACATGCGCGCTGCCTTCCTTCTTGTTGGCGCTATTAATAGCTAAATTGCGCCGTCCGCATTGTCACATTAACGGCATAATACAGATAAATATCCTATAATAATAAAAAAGAGAAGATAGCGCATTATGGACGAATTGCGGCGCTCGCGACGCGTCATCTAATATAAATCTGTCGATTATAGTGCGTCATGTTTCATGGCGAGCACTGTATATATGGATATCTTATTATGGACAGCTGATTTGGGATTTTTATGGATATTTATATTTTTTTTAATTATTCACTCTTCAACAAACTGATATTTGTTTAGCCACTTTGGCAAAGTGCTCGTTTTTATGTCATTTTCGACTCAAAATGGAATGGCTTTTCCCCTAAAAATAGTCGAAAATGCCTCCAAAATTTTGTTAAGGCTCTGTCTACATGAAATAATTGAGGTTATAAAAGATAAAATGCGTTTTTAGACCTTTTGCGCGTCGCTTTATTTCAAGAAATTCATTAAATTGAGCTTTTACTCGAAAAATCCAATATTTTTCACTCTTAGATAAGCTTAGGTTTAAAGAAGCGAGATGCAAGACGGTAAAGTTTCTTCTCTTCGAAGAGTTATTCATTTACACTTAGAGATTAAGCTTAGTATAAGTCGGCCATCAAGACTAAATAAATACTAAAATATTATTGTCATTTCGCGTAATTCTAGTGAAAATTATATGTCGAAGTGAAATCAAATTTAAAAGTTTTAAAAATGTAAAATATAAAAAAATTGAAAATAAATGAAAATCAGATAAATCGATAAATTAATAAAGTCTTTAATAACACTTTGAAGTCGCGAGGTTGAGGGATTTTCTAAAATTATTTTTTTTAAATTTTTTCATTTTTCCATGTTCTATTTAACACTTCGAAGTCGCGAGGTTGAAGGATTTTCTAAAATTATTTTTTTTAAATTTTTTTATTTTTCCATGTTCTATTAAATTGTTTTTATTACAACATTTTTAGATATTAAATTCTGAATAAAATTTTTATCGAATTTAATTTTTTCTGATCTTTATTGGTTTCAATTAAGTTTCATTCAATGTTTACTCAATTTCATTTTCTTGATACCATCTTCGTCCTTCACTTAATGGAGCCCTAAATGAGGATGCCTCCTGCCTTTGTTGCACCTCTTTTTAAATATTTAGACTCACTTATGTAGGCATGGAGGTGAGGGGAACTGTACCCTGAGCTTAACACTGATTGAAGCTATACGGCCATTTTAGCCGAAAAAAACATTGCTATGTATATAGCCTTTTATGGGCCCAGAAAACTGATTACATGAATAGCCTTTTTCGACTCTGGACTTAGAACGCCATGTGAGTTCAGAAATGCTGTATGCTTGCTTTTTATTTTTACAAGGACACGATGAACATTTTCCCGACTTAAAAAAAAGCATCATACACGTAGCCTATTTTGCCCAAACAGACTGTATATTTGCCACAATTCTGAAAAAGACAGTTTTCAGGCAACATCGTTTTTCGCTTCAGAATGGTTTTTACAAATTACGTACATCGCCACAGAACCGTATTCATGATTGGATTCGGGGAGGGAGTGGGGTGGCCGAGAATTTTCAGGTCACAATATTCTGAGAACCATTAGGAAAGAGATCGGCAAAAATAAAGGCATTTTTGGGCGTATCTTGGCGAGCTCCATGCAGAAAGTGAAGAAATGAAGAAATTTTAAATATTTTCACTCCATCTCGTACTCAAATATAACAAATCTATCATTGAAACCATCGACACAACTGATTTCTTATCCTTCAATCGACGAATAATTTCCTGGCTTCCGTCTTTGCACTTAACCTTTGCCCTTTTCAAACAGAGACAATACATAATATCGATGATTCGGCGCGAAGCGCCGAAATCATTTGACATATTTTACTTGTCTAGCTCAAATTTTTGCGCTTTAGAGCGAGTTAGAAGACAAAAATACAGAGAAATTATAAATCCGGATCGAAGCGCCGCAAAAAATTTCGTGTTCTGTATGCCATAACTTGAATTTGAGCTGCTTTTTTGTGGGCTAGCGGAGAAGAGCTATTCCTGAACACTAAAGCTGCCGCAAACCGCCAGAAAAACTTGACATACTCTTCATGTCTAATTTGTCTTTGGGGAATTTTGAGCAATTTAGAATACAAAACTTTGCATCAACAATAGATCCAGCGTACAATATCGAGTCTTACAAATACGCTAGAAACTTGTTTTGGCAGTGTTTTACACACTTCGCAGATTTTCCATTTTTCCTTTTGAGAAAACCTTGGGAAAAACAATATTTTAAATTTCGGGGTTGGGGGGCCGGTCGCTTCCTCCTTTCCTGTGAATACAAGCGAACAATTAGCTGTGTCCAAAATATTGATTTTGACCCCCCCTCCTTCCTGAGAGTTTAGCCATGTGCACTTTTGTTCAGACATATAAGCTGATGTCCGAAAAATGGTTTATTCATGCATCCACTACGTTACGTAACGCTGGTACATTTCAACCCCAGCTGAGCAGCTGTTTCTTGATTACTGCGCAGGACGACAGCATTAAAGGTCAGTCAGCTGACACCTGTGACGCTAAAAAATATACTGCCCTGCCCTGCTTTTTCAGAGAAGAATAAAATTTTTAGGTCATTTTTGGCGAAAATTGAAGGTCATTCACCTCCCACCACTATGGGTGGGCAGTACCAAATTCTGGGGTGCAATGTTTTTCAAAGGTCAAAAAGTGGTCTTAAAATAGTAGTATGGCGAAAAACACCATTTTTCAATATTTCTCATTGAGCACCATCCATTGGCATCAAAAAATTGCGAAACAAAACAGGAAAAATGTGAAAAATTGAATTATGGGGGTTTGGTTTGTAAGAGGGGGTATTCGGCCTTCTGGGGGCCGGGGTTCACACTTCCCCCCAAACCCCTTTCCCAAGCCCACATGTGCTGATTGCTGCCCACTATGGTGAAAAATCATTGAAACTCCTCAGTATTCACCTTATATTGAGCACAATGAATATAATTGTGTTTAGGCCTGCATGCTGCATGCCTGCAAACTACTTTAATGATCACATTGAAATTAGGCAGTCAAAAATTCTTTTTTGTGCAATTATTTAATATGTACATAATTCTTCAAAATTCTTTCATATTATTTTTCAAATTTCATTTTAAAATTCAAAATTCTTAAAAATCAGAATTCTTTGTTTAAACCTCGTTGAAAAATTCCTTAAATTCTTATGCATTCTGATAAAAATTCAATAAACCTTTTGGTCACATCTTTTATATGAAAAATTGCACTTGTATGATGCTGTCTATATGTAGTCTTTGCACAGTACCGATATGTTATACATAGACGTCCATATGTACGCGCAGAACGCATTGCTGTTTTATTTTTTAGTTGGGACCAATACATGCACAATGTTAGTGGTGGGGCTCAGTGAGCTTCCCCCACCATGTGAGGGGGATTATTTATTACCTCCTAGCTGTAGGGCCCAAAAGTTAGGTACTGTTGAGCATTTTGAGCCAAAGATAATATATTTCTTAGCAATCCGGCATAAAAATGGCCTAAAACGCATTTCAATGTAGTAAAAATCCTGTATTTTAGCCCTCCCTGATCAAAAAATCTCAATTCTACTCTCCCTGGCCGACCTGACCTTGTTCATCTATGCCTTCCCCTAGGAATTTTTTCAATCCCCCAGAATGCGCAATTTTCCAAAAATTTGCAGCAAAGTTGTTGCTGTATGCGTTTTTAGCTATCAGATTGCTCAAAAGCGTCATATACTCATTTTATGATATATTTTTATAAAAATTTGTTCATATTTTCTCGAAATGTTTTCATGTTTTCACGTTCTGGCAGAATAGAGCATCATCAGAAACGATGTTTTTGTATGTTTGTACATTGTTTTTCATGCTAACATATCCAATATTTTCAACCCCATAAATGCACTTTTGAATTTGGCCCGTCATCAGATTTACCACCCATGCTGGGCTTGGAGGGTAGGTACCGGATGTGCACAGCTTGGGAATCCTGGAGGGGCTGAAATTTTAAGTCACCTTCTGGACCAAAAATGATGGGTAACGTCAAAAACATTGTTTTTGCATTTCTGACTATGCTCTATCTTTATATATATACAGCATTAAAGACTTCAAAAAAATTCTAAAAAACTTAAAAAGGTCAAAGCGCAAAGCTCTAAAAATTTGACACTTTTGTTCAAATAGATACCCAGCTAAAAATGCTTAAAAAACACCTTTTCTATGAATTTTCAGGAAATTTTAAAAATGTTTTGAAAAGTTATGAATTCTCGGGTGGCTGGTAAAATAATTTCTGAACGAATTGAAAATTTTTCGGGCGATGAAACCCTCCTAGATCATATATGGTAGGTACATTAAAATGTACTATTGCACTTTTTGGGTACCTATTGTTTTTGTACATACATATTACAAAAGCATTTACTCACAACGATATCACACATGGGCATAAAGGGTGATAGAGACATTACCCCTATCTAAGGTTTTATGAAGCCCGGTACTGTCAGGCAATTTTAAGAAAAAGAAAGCTGCTGCAAGACAATTTTTTGAGCTTGCTGCATCAAAATAGGCGAAAATTCTATTCAAAAAATGGCAAAAATATCAAAATATTTAGGCGCTTTGTGCCGTATTGATCAAATTTTTGCGCTTTTTATCGCTAGAAATTCGATAACGTTAATTGGCTAGAGACTTCACTATTAGGTGGGGGGTCAAAAAAGCCTACTTTGCCACACATAACATGCTACTGTAATATTTTATTATTCTCAAAATTTACATTTACTGAATATAAATTGACTTCTGGGGATTGTCTTTGTACATGCATAAGCAGACTTTTACAAGAAAAGTGACCACAATTTACTCTAAGACTATTCGTGCATTTCACTTCCTCCGGCCCATACTTCCTTGCCCATATATCCAAGGGACCTCATTCAGATACACCTACTCAGAGTCAAAGCGTGTGGGACTTTTAATTCAATGCATTTTCTGTAATTTCTTGCTGTAAAGTACGCCTCGCTTACCTCAGGCATTTATAATACTTATCTACAATGCGTCAATATTTCGGCATATGGTGGTGGTATTGGCATAAATTTGCATGACATTCCGGCTACTATCGCCAATACTTGATGTAAGCTTTGCTATCTTTATTTTAAAATCCTCAGGTTTACATTAGAGGTGTGCTGGTGCTGCTTTTTTGCTGGTGTTGGTGCGGGAGCCGCCGGTGCTTAGGCTCTGGCGCCAGTGACAGTGCCAGTGTCAGTATAGTACAGTGCTCGCCATGAAACTTGACGCACCATCATTGTCAGTTTAATTTTAGGTGATGCGTCAGTGAGCGCCAGCGTTTTGTCCATTATTCTCTATAAACTTGTTTTTATATTACAGTATATTATCCTATATCATGCCGCTAATGCGGCAACGCATTTAGCTATTTATAGCGTCAATAAAATAGAAACGCGCACATAAATTCCGTGCGCTTCCTTTTTTGGCGCTATTAATAGCCAATGTGCTCCGTCCGCGTCGCCGCATTAGCGGCATGATACAAGATAATATACTGTAATAAAAATCAACAAGTTGATAGAGAATAATGAACAAAACGCGGCGGTCGTGACGCATTATTTAACATTAATCTGACAATGATAGTGCGTCACGTTTCATGGCGGGCACTGTATACTTTGTATACGTGAATATGTTTACATGGTTAAGTAACAATAATGCAGCTATGTTTTGTAATGCGCATATGTACACATTTTTATTTATGTCCATGTAAGATCCACCAGCTTTTACTGTAGTAAGCTTTCTCTTGTTATTATTTTTCTCCATATATTTATGTTGTAAAGCATAAAAATTCGGACGGCAGGCTAGTCTAAAATTTTTTTCAATACTACCTTTTGTTGGGCATAAAAGGATATGTAGTAAACTATGCTCTTGAAACACTAATTTTAACATTTATTACTAAACTTTCTCATTAAAACATAAAATCAACGAATTTTCTAAAAAAGTAAATGAAATTCGACAATAAATGGTCCGAAATAATAAATTGTGCTCTGAAAACACTATTTTTACATTTATCATTAAACTTTCTCATCAAAATATAAAATCAACTAATTTTCTAAAAAAGTAAATGAAATTTGACAATAAATGGTCCAAAATGATAAACTATGCTCTGAAAACACTATTTTTACATTTATCATTAAACTTTCTCATTAAAATATAAGATCAACTAATTTTCTAAAAAAGTAAATGAAATTCAATAATAAATGGTTCAAAATAATTATTTAGAGCAAATGATTTAAAAAATTAATGCATTTGAGCCAACGTATCAGTGAAAACCGATTAAAATCATATGTTCTACAGCTTTTTAAACTCAAAACTCCTACAGGAATCAGCAGCATTCTCCTAATGTCGAGCTAGCAACTATTCTCCATGAATCGAGCACCCGAAAGTACTTCCCCAAGAAATATGTTTGCTTGTAGCCATTCATGTTGGTATTCTGTCGACTCTAATTGCTAATAACCATATATGATCGGGGGGGAGGGGTTTCGACCCCCTAGAAAATTTTCAAC
Organism: Mermis nigrescens; assembly: GCA_036768485.1. Taxonomy (NCBI): domain Eukaryota; kingdom Metazoa; phylum Nematoda; class Enoplea; order Mermithida; family Mermithidae; genus Mermis; species Mermis nigrescens. The sequence goes on from JAVLUZ010000485.1 coordinate 9,109, forward strand.
TTCTTTTAAAAATTTTTTACTCCCCCTCAGAATTAGCGATTTTATAAAAGTTACAAAAATTTTTAAAAAATTTGTAGAAAAGATGCTTTTCTAAGCGTTTTCAGCTATCTATTTGCTCTAATGTGACCACTTAATTGACACTTTGCGCCATTATACTCATGTTTTTGTTCAATTTGTTTAACTTTCTTATTTTTATCGAATTTCTTTTGTTTTTATGCTCTAGAAAGACAGAGCTTCGTCAAAAATGCCGAAAAACGATATTTTTGACATGTACATATGTATGTACCTACCATTTTTGGGCCTAAAAAAGGCACTTTATTATTTCAGCCCCTCCCCAGAATTCCCATGCTGTGCATGTATGCTCAACAGCACTTAGTTTTTAGATCCTCCATTAATGGGAAATTATATCCTCCCTGCATTCTATATGCTTATATAATATACACATTCATGTAAGGAGGGGTAGGGATCGCCCACAAAGTCGGTCATCCCCAAGATTCCCTAAGGCTTGAAAAATTTCGACCCCCTAGCCCCCAATTTTTATAGAAATTCGAATTTTCAGACCGTATTTAGGTGTCTTTTTGCTGTTTTTGGCCAAAAATGAAAGTCAATTACCCTAATCACTTTCTTCCGCCAACCAAAATTACCAGCCGTTACATGCACAAATGCATATTGAAATACATACGTACAGTGTGGCAGGTGTAAAGTTAATGTAGACTTGATCTGAAAGGCTTTGGCGACATCCTTAGTGTCATTGCTAAATTTTCACTGGCTGTCAAGCATAATGTAAAAGCTCTAAATTTCAAGCAGAGGAGGGATAGATAGCACAGATGGGCCTACGGGCTTTGATTTGCATTCTCAACATCAAAAACTGTCTGCAGACCTTCCTAGAATTTTTCTTTGGAATGGTTTTTTTCATCTTTGAAAAAGTTTTGACTCCTCTCCCCAGAATTAAGCACTGCCTATGTTTTGACTTGTCAGTCACATTTTGCTTTCCATCAAAAATTGCAGAAAGGTGTCTAAAAATATCATAAGAAGCTAACTTTGCCTTAAAATCAATGGATGACGTCTATAGAACCCTAACTTTTGGCCTATTTGGGAGGAACTACCGCATATGTGGGCAGCAAGAAAATTCTGGGGTTGCAACATTTTTTAAAGGTCAAAAAATGGCCTTTAAAATGGTTGTATGGCGAAAAAACACCATTTTTCGACGTTTCTCACCGAGCACTATTCATTGGCATCAAAAGATTGCGAAAAAAGAAAAAATTTTCAAAAATTGAATTCTGGGGGTATTTTGTTTTTTTTTGGGGGGGGGGGGTTGTATTTTGGTTTCTCGGGGGTGCAGACTAGGGATGTTCCGGTTCCACGTTTTTCAAAAGAATCGGTTCCGGTTCCGGTTCTTTGAAAACAAGTACTTCGGCTCCGGTTCCGGTTCTTCAACTAGAGAACCGTCGGTTCCGGTTCTCGGTTCCTCTGTTAAAGTATGTACGCTCTTGATAGCCTGACCATCGGAACATATGACGATGTAATCCAGAGATAAATTATTCAGGAAGTTGTTTCAATCTGGCAACTGCACGTTCAAACAATTTTTACGTCTAGTTGACAATCTACTTATAAATCACTGAATATTATCTATGTATTTCTTAACTGGAGGCTTATACTACATCGAAATGCTCAATTTAAGACGCCGATCTGCTGCAATGGTGGAAAGAGAAGTCGAAGAATTTGCCGATTCTCGCGTCTATAGCTAAGCAGTATCTTGCAGCCAGTGGTGGATCTAGGATTTTCCCAAGGGGGCGGTATCCCAACTTTTCAAGAAACAATCAAAAATAGTTCCAAAAATTTGCCCTTAACGCGCAAAACAGCGTTTTTTTCGGTGTTTTACAATGTATACTTTTACATCAAATCACTTTTGATGCAATATTTTTTTGAAAATTTTAAAATTTTCGACAATTTTGTTCGAAAAAATCACTAAGATTCTTTGACTTTAACAAAAATCTGGCGCGAAGCAATGTTTTTTTTTGTACAAGGTCCGTTTGTACATGTACAATGATGATCCCCAAAAATCTTTGTACATTGTGTACACACAAATTTTTTGGTACTATAATAATGTTCATTAGCGATTTAAGTGTGGTAAAAACAGAGCTGTTCAACTTTCGGTATGTATTTCAGCTAATTTATGGGGCTCTAAGGACAAAAATCACTAAGAATCGTCTTAAAACGGTGCGAACATCTGAAAAATTTCACATTCTTCCTTTTGAAATGCAATTTATGCCATTATAAAGATAAATAGAACACCCAATCAGTCATTTTGACGCGAAGCGCCGTAAATTTCCGCGAATTTTAGACCCTTTTTGTAATTTTTGTCTCTCCAAAAATCTTTGTATATGTACAAAGACGGTCCCGAAAAGTCTTTGTACATCGGAAAAAGTCTTTGCCGAATACAAAAAAAAACCGTGGCGCAAAGCGCCGGAAAATTTGTGAAATTAAGGCGGATAAACGTCTAGTAGCATGATTTACAGCTTGATTTCTTGTATTTATAGCATTTGATACGAAGCATCGGAAAATAGAAGAAAACTATGCAAAAATAGCTGTTCCTGCTGCTAAAATTGTTTTGAAACCTACATGAACAGAAAATGGCTTCCAGGTCGCCAAGAAAGTAAATAAATGTCATTAATAGGTATCATCCAATGCTTAGCGCCGAAAAAATTTGATAAATTATGGTCACTGACGGCCAAAAATTATTGCGAATTGTATATCTACATATTCTTTATCTCGCCAAATATTTTTAGTCAATCAGGGTGGCCCCTCGCCCCCCCCCCTTAAATCCGCCCCTGCTTGCAGCGCCAGCTACAAGTGTTCCATCAGAACAGCTGTTCAGTGGCGCTGGAATCATTTACAACCCTCTTAGAAACAGGTTTCATGGCGAAAAAGCAGAATGACTGTTATTTTTAAAATATAATTTACCTGGAACAATACTAAGTTGTAACCTGTAAACTTTTGGGTAATAAAAGATTGAATTGCTTCTTCATGTCCTCACTAAATTTTATGAAGTTCGATTTTTAAGTCTACTTTTAAAAAAGCGCTTCTTATAAAATTAAAAAGTCGGTTCCGGTTCTGATTCCAGTTCTTAGAAAATAAAAAAATCGGTTTTCGGTTCCGGTTCTGGTTCCAAAAAATGGTCGGTTCCAGCCGGTTCCGGTTCCGGTTAACCGGCACATCCTTAGTGCATACCCCCAAACCCCCATGCACAGGTGTGAACTACCAATCTTGAGTAGTGGAGTCGACCCTAACCCCTATTATGATTGTAGCACTTTACATATTTTGGGATTCTTTGATGTTATTTGCAACTTGTGTCATTTTAAGCATAGAGTACTTGCTTTTTTTGACTTTGACTTTTATTTTTTCTAACATTTTGTATTTTTGTTTTTTATACTCTTTTTTTATCTGAATGATCTTTTTCAGACAAATTCATATGGCCTTGCACGTGTTTTACGCACCTTAAATGCCACTGCCAAATATATGTTTAGAGGACCTAGCGAAGTAAATTGCATAGTACTATTATTCTAATGAACTATTACGATATATGATGCAAAAATTCTTAAAATTCTCTTCTGCATTCTAAAGAGTAGAAGAACAGGTTTTAGTTATTGTATATACTCTTTACAATGTCATATTTATATTCCAATGGAAATCATTAAAAAATTGGTTGGTTCAAATTTGCATCTTAACACATTTGAATGATTCAATTGGCATGGCGTGGTATGTCTTAGTTGCATTCAATAAAATGTTAACAAACCAATATGACATGTGTCAATTGCCATGTCTGTCATTCCCAGAAAAGTATATAAACTCTCATTAAAGGATAGACAGTCACTTCACAACGAATTACTATTATTTTCTCATGCTGCTTGGATTGCCAACTAGTTTTATCCAATTTATGTTGGCATTTATTTTAAAGCATTGGCATTGTTGAACATGCAGCTGGACACATTATTTAGTGCGGGAATGATGATGGACAATGCAAATTAATTGCTGCTTGGGCATTGCGACATTGGTTGACGTTTTGCTAAAGGCAAATGCTACAATTTTGTTGCTAAATGCTGGACAAAAGGCAAGTTTCTGCCTAATAAAATGCTGGTCTAAGGAGGCTGCAATTTTGGCCAAAATTTTTGACAAAAGGCAAAGCTCTGCCCATTGGGAGGTCGAGAAATGTTGGGACTTCTAAATAAAAGTTTTGGTAAAAGGCAAACTTCTGCCCAACAGAACAGTGGTGGAAAAACGCTAAATCTTAAATGGAGTATTTTTTCTGAAGGCAGAACTCTCTATGACAAATGATTAGCAGGCACATTCTTGGGCTCAACAGACAGGTGAGAAGGAGACCTGCACTTTACTCGAAAAATTTGGCGAAGGCTACTTTCGGCCCAGCTGAGCTTTGAGCTTTGATAATTGGTTCAACTCTGCCCAATCGAGTTGTAATAAAGGTTCAGCTCTGCTTAATTGAGCTGCCATCAGCTCTGCCTAATTGAGTCACCTTCAGCTCTGCCCAATTGATCAAACTTTAGCTCTGTAAGATTAAGCCAACCTCAGCTCTGCTATATTGAGCCATGTTTGCCGGCCTAATTCCAGTGCCACCAGTGGCCCCAGTAATGAAACCATCCAGCAGGGGTGTTCTGCAAGCTGTCTACATGTGAGTAACAGTTAGATACATTGATAGGACTGACTGATTGGCTGTTGTCAAATGACATTAAGCTGACTCATGCAGATAAGAACAACATTATCCATGCCCCTCTAGGTGCTGAGGTTGTCCATCATTTTGAGCATCATTCATTGATGACAAGAAAAACGACAACAAATTTCAATGATTTCTATAAAGCAATCATCAAAACTTTTGAGCAGCAAACATTAATAGCTGTCATGTTCCTCAACCTGTAGACTGCCAAACAAGCTCTAGAAGAAATATTTGCTGAGATTGTCAATTGATTGAGGATTCTGCAAGTAGATTATGACTACTCAACATCCAATGCAAACAGATCTAGCCTATGGCTTTGCAACAGACTGCTGCAATGTCAAAACCCAGAAGCGCTATTCACAACATTACCTGCAATTCTCAACAACTATTTGAACATCATATAAGCAATTGAAAGTACTGATGTCGCAGCAACATTAATCATGGAGCAATACCTGTCCACAGAATCAAACAGTAACAGGAGCAAAGGAGAGGCAAAATAAGAGGCCATTGAGGTAGAAATCAATCTAAAAGCCCTAAACGTTTAAAATGTAGGGTTTGTGGGTCATTCCAGCATACAAGAAAAGACTGCCCAGCCTCATCAGCAGTTTGCTACAAATGTTGATTGAAAGGACATTTTGCAAAAGTCTGCCATGCAAGATCTGTCTTCAGGGCTAGAAAGCCAGTGAAGCAACACACACTCAACCCAATCCATCAAAGACAAACACTGACAGAATATACATGCATCATCTTAATTGAGTGCACAGGACAAAGTATTTTGGTCAGCGTGTGATTGACACCAGAAGAGCAGTGTAACTTCTCCTCGGTAAATTTTTGCCAAGCATTGGCTAGTGAAGATGCTTGATGGTGACCAAGTGGAGTTGACCAACCTTGATTGGTTACAAATCAATGGCAATTGCGGCAAGTTTGAGGCCACAATTAAATACGATGGTAGGACCACAGAAGCCAAACAAGCCATCTTGGACTCAGTCAAGACCATTAGGATTCAACGGGTACTCCGAACCCGAACCCGAATACTCGGGTACCCGAACAAAATTCAGGACCCGAACCCGAACCTGAACCCGAATAAACTGAACTTGACTACCTGAACCCGAACCCGAATAAAATTATTATAACTACCTCGAACCCGAACCCGAATGTTTATGGATTTTATTCGGGTTTATTCGGGTATTTTTAAGCTCTAAAATCCCACAATGGTGTGTCAAAGATTCAAAAATTTTAGGCTTTTTGTGCCGTTTTCAGTTTGCTCGACCCTGAAATGCTGAATTTCATGTAGTTATCAAGTACGTATAAATGACTATGTAATTAAGTGGTATTTTTCAATCGATTCGCGTGAATTTTTAATTTTTTTATTTCACAAAACGATTGCCAAATGATATCGTATAAAATCCTAAACACTGCTTCTTTGGTCGTAATTAAACTTGGTTTCTATCAAATTAAACTTCACGAATAACAGTTTTTCGGTAGTTTCTCCATGCAAGCAATCCTAGACGACAATCTCAGCAATAGTTCTTAATGTTATTTGTAGGTGTATATCAGACACAATACACAGAGCGCTACCCATAGGCGTAGTTAGGGGGCATTGGGGGGCACATGCGGTATTATCCTAGCGTGTCTTTACCTTCGGAAAAACGTGTCTTTGAACACTGTTTTTGTGCAAAAGTAATCGTTTATAGTCATATTTGGTATGCTGATGACGAATATGATAGTCATATTTGCCAAAAATGCGTACATTTAATTATATATGCAAATTTAGGCACATTTGACTAAACTTCTGACACACTCATCTGAACTGCTGGCACATTCATTCTAAACTGCTGACACACAACTGCTGGCTCAGTCAGTTTTTTGTTGATAACCCCTTCCTGATCACTGCTTGAGGCTTCAGATTGGTGCCACACATGGGCTAAGCCTAAGGCATAAATGGGCAAAAATTGCTCCGCTCAGGCTCAGCCCATGCGCTGGCACCAACGCGAAAGCACATAACTAAGCCTAAGCAAATTGTAACAACAGCCCTGGTTAATCATAACCATTTTCTTGGCTTGGGCTTACTTATGTGCGTCCACATTGGTGCCAGCGCAAAGGCTAAGCCTTAGTTAAATGGGCGAAAATTGCGGAGCAAATTTTGCTCAAAATTTTTAAATTAAAAACAAAAAAATTAAAATAATGCTCACCTTTCTATCATAAATGTTTACTATATTTGTAATCAGCTAATCAAATCAGACCACAGCTGGCGAGGCACAATTTCAAATTTGAATTATTTTTGCATAAATTTGCATACATAATTAAGTGTAAGCATTTTTGTTAACAGTGACTATCATATTCATCATCAGCGTACCAAAAATGACTATAATCGATTACTTTTGCACAAAAACAGTGTTTAAGGATACGTTTTTCCGAAGGTGGAGACATGCTAGGATAATACCGGCACCTGCCCCCCCCCGAAATTTTTCGGAAATTTTGTTGATTTTTCTGGATCAATAATTGTGTCCAGAAAATTGAGTTCAGACAGGCAAAAACGTCAAAATTTTCCGGCGCTCCGCGCCGAATCATTATTATTTATTGTTATATATGTACATCCAATGAGTTCAAAAGCTTGATTCAGCTAGAATAATCCAATAAATTTAGTGATTTCATGCACTATTTGTTCGTTGAATGAAACTGTGCATGCTCGTTGAGCATAATAGTAAAAGTGCGGAAATGATTGCTTTCCAGTTTGTCTATCCTCTGCCTTATTTGTCTTTTTCACAGGAACACATAATTCTATTTTAAATGAAAAGAATGGCCGAATTTTCTTGTGTGTTTGCGCTTTCTGTTTTCTGTACTACATCTTGTTAATAAAGAAGGCCACAAATCGGCCAGAAAACGGTAAGAATAAAATTTTCATCGATACATCTTCCTATATCTTATTGGCAGCGACCCGTTGCTGCGCTATATACTTAGCAGAGGTTGAAAAACGCATTTCAGCTTGGAAGTTTTGTGCAATGTACGGGTTCATCAATTTTAAGCGTTTTTCGGCTTTATTCAGAACCGAGATTCGGCCTATTTTGCCAAAATTTTAACGTTACACTGTAACATAAGTAAGAGTGTTTTTTTACAAAAATTTTCCGGGGTATTGCCCTAAAACCGCTGGGGGGGGGTGCTTGAGCGCGCCACCACAGACCCCCAGCCGTAAAGCCTTGCACACATGCAACGAGATTTTTGAGAGAACCAAAAAAGTAAAAAGGTTAGGAATTTGAGTTTTAAGATTATTAATGTTCACAGAGCTACAAAATGTCAAGGGCGGTAAAAATTGACTAAGTTTCTTATCGCTTTGCGCCACTTATGATTTCCGAACTGCGTGTCAATAAAAAGGCCGTGGATTCTGTATGAAAACGGTACAAATTTCAAAAATTTTCGTTGCTTCGCGCCGCTTTACACTTTTGTATCTTCGATCGTCAGAACCCAATAAATTAGCTAGGCTGCACTACTAAAGGTCAAAAAACAGTTTTACTATACATAACGTTACTGGCATTCAATGCAAAAGTAGTCTTAAAAAGTTTTTGTGTATGCCCCCACCTCCGAACCAAAATCCTGGCTTCGCCTCTGGCGCTACCTCTCATTTACATTGGCGTTCTTGCACACTGAGAGGAGGAAGGAAAATGACTGGAAACTTGAGTGAAACATATTGAATAATTAGGCACTAGGCATCTAATAATAATAAAAATTGTAACATCTGGCTTACATTTACCTCAGAAATTCGCTATACACTGGTATTCCTATATACTTACTGAAATACCCGAACCCGAACCCGATCGGGTATTGATTTTGATACTCGAACCCGAACCCGAATAAATTGAAGTGGACTACCTGAACCCGAACCCGAACTCGAATAAACTTGGATGAACTACTCGAACCCGAGCCCGAATACACCAAAATTCACTACCCGTTGCATCCCTAAAGACCATAGGTGGGCAGCACTAAAGTTGTGGGGGCAATATTTTTTCAAAGGTCAAAAAATGGCCTTAAAATTGTGATATGGCGAAAAAACACCATTTTCCAACGTTTCTCATCGAGCTTTATCCATTGGCATCAAAAAATTGCAAGAATAACAAAAAAAAATTTCAAAAATTGAATTTTTTCGTATTTTTGGAGGCCCATACATCCTTCCACACTTAGATATGGTCAAGACTCACTTATGGTAACAATGTAATATAGGCATTGGAAATGATGATCTACACTCAAGACAAAGTGGTTACAGTAATCACAGGCAAACTTAAGCCAGCTCAACAAAGAGAAGCCTCAAAAGTGGACAAAGGCAAAGCAGAATCACCAAAGCCAAAGCAGAATCACCAAAGCAAAGCAGCAGTTTGTGCAAGGAGGTGACCTTGTCAAGGAATTCCTTTGCCTAACCTCTGGGATATGCCAGATGGGTTAGTTAGGATCACAACTTATCTATCTCCCTTGAATAAATGCATCATTTCAGATTAATATCCTTCGCAAAGAATCGCCGACCTATATCTTCAGCTGCAAGGGACAGATCTTTCCAAAAGTTGACCTGACCAAAGGATACGGGCACCACATTATGTTAGTACCACACATGGGCGTGGGGGTTTGGGGGTATGCACCCCCAGAAGTTGAAATACCCCCCAGAAATCAAAATACCCCCCCCCAGAAAATTTTTTTTTGCTTTTTTAGCAATTTTTTGATGCCATTGGATAGAGCTTGATGAGAAACGTCGAAAAATGGTGTTTTTTGCCATACAACCACTTTAAAGACCATTTTTGACCTTTGAAAATTTTTTCACCCCCCCCCCAGAATTTCGGTGCTGCCCACCTATGGTTAGTACTAGAGAATCATCTACTTATGACAACCATCGATCACAGGGCCTGTATCAGAATAAGCTCCTTCTGATGGGGCTTACTGAAGCTGCTTCAGTGCTTCAACAACTTGTGAGTCAGACACTCATTGGATATGAAGGGTGCATCTCCTACATCAACAACATGCTCATATTCAGAGTCAATGAAGAGGATCACAACCTCTGACTCAGAGAAGTTCTCAGCCAGCTCAATGACCACTTTCAGGATAAATTTGCAAGATGCATTTTTGCAGTGTTAGAAGTGAAGTTCTCGGGTCATGTGGTCAGCACCAAGGGGATAAATTAGACAAGGAGAACGTTTCTGCCATTCAAAACACACCAGTGCTGCAAAGCATCAAAGATGTCAGAAGTTTCTTGGATGCAGTGAACTACCTAAGAGAGTTTATCCCTAGCTACACCACTTAGTGGAGCCTATACAGCTTTTCACACACTCAGCTGATATGTCAATGGCAAGCTTTGTACTGACAAAAGAAGCTGAAACAGCATCACAGCATTTAAGAAGGTGGAAGAATTTTCAGCATGCAACCTTTGGTTCAGCTTCTTTGACTGAAATCAGCCAACAACCATCAGCACTGATGCATCAAACATAGGCATTGGTGCCTGGTCCGTCACAACTTATCAGTGGTCGAATATTGCAAGCGGCCTTTGCATTAAGGATGTTAATGTTAACAGAAAGGGCATGTGCCATACATGCACAGCATGGGGATTCTGGGAGGGGGCAAATTGTAAAGTTCCTTTTTTGGGTCCAAAAATCGTTGGCTTGTGTCAAAAACATTGTTTTAACTGTCTCCGACAATGCTCTATTTTTCTCAAGCATAAAAACGTAAAGAAATTTTAAAAAAGTTAGAAAAATCAGAACAAATTAAGCATAATATAGTCCAAGATATGAGGATAATGGCACGAAATGCCAAAAATTTGGCCTTTGGAGCAAATGGATCGCTAAAAACGCCTAAAAAAGTATCTTTACTATAAGTTTTTTACAAAATTTTTAGGAACTTTCAAAAAATTGCCAAGTATGGGGAAGCTGAAAAAATTTGGGGTAAGTAAAAATTTTTCTGGAGTTTGAAACCCAAAGTCTCTCACCAGATCATGTATGGCATATGCCCTGAATGAATGGAAAGCCTTAGCATGCCTCTGGGCATACCTGGGCAATGGCTGACGGTTCGCCCCGTCCAACTTCTAGCCAAAAGGGTGGGTGGGTCCCTAGACCCTGAAAAAGTTGGGTCTGTCCCTGAAAAAAGGTGGGTCCGTGCCTGAAAAAGGTGGGTCGTTCAGCTTAATCAGTGGGTCAGTCACTGAAAAAGGTGGGTCCATCCATGAAAAAGGTGTCGAACAATGTAATAAGATGGCTCCTGTGCATGTTTTGCAAACTGATCATGATATTCTGTATCTAGCATTTCCTTAAATTATCTCGAAAAATTATCTCCCTGTGCAAAATAGCCCCGTCCAAGTTACCCCTTCGCCCCGTCCAACTTTTGGTTTGGCCCGTCTTGGTGATAGGCCGATATGGGGCATTGCCCAGGTGTGCATCTGGGCTTGTGATCGCTAAGCACACTTTTTGCTCAGTTGCCAGTTCACATTGATAACAGATCACAGTATCTTAGTCTCCATCCTTGCTCAATCAGGATATGGTAGAAAAGCGCACAAGTTTGACCAATAGAGATTGCAGATGGCTGAATTTGACTATATCATTCAGCACAAGCCTTGGATGGATAATATTTTACCTGACATGCTGTCCCATTTACCACAAAGGGCAAGGTTTAAGCAAGTAATCAACACAGGATTCTCATGGTTGAGAATTGCTAATGCTATGAGAAATGATAAGCTGTTTGTCAATGTGATGGATGCTGTAAAAACTGGGAGATGGCCAAAAACGCCAAGGTTAGAGAGCCCTTCTACATAGTCTGAGACAGTCTGGATATAAAAAAACAACTGTTTAGTCAAAGCCAAAAAGGTTATACCACTCCCAGTGCTATGAGTAGAACCACTAAAATGTCACATTTGGGTCAGTATGGTATTGTATGAGCAAAAACCAAACTGCGGGAGTCATATTGTTGGCCTGGAAGTTTGAGGCAGATTGAGTCATTTCTACATTATTTCAGTGGTTGCTTGGAGTCTGAGAAGTCCATGCCCAAGGGATGAGTGCCAACCAATCCATTGCAAAGGCAACTTGCCCATGGCAGAAAATTTGCTTGATATTGCAGACAATTCCACTCAGCTTTAATCGAGTTGTAGGTTTGTAGTTACCATGGTTGAATACTACTCTGGATTTCCAGAGGTGCTGTTGGTGGCGAGTCATGAGGCTAATATTGTTCATTGGTTGACCAATTTAGTTGCATCATATGGCAACCTGGATTTGTTCATTCAGGTAACAAGTTAAAAATTTGCTGGTTGACAATTTAATGAGTTCCTGGCAATGCAAGACATTCAAAATCATTTGTCACCTGTCTATCACCCACAGTTAAATGGTAAGGTGGGTTGCATTAACCACATCATGAAGTTTCACGCTTAAATGCTTGGCATGGGACCTTAGATGAAGAGAATGAGTGAACATCGTTCATTTATGGTTGACAGTGAGATCTGGGGCAAGGTGATATCTATGCAGTAAAATTATTAGCTGGTTTTGTATCTTGATAGCGTCATTAAAAGATTTGAAGCAGGAAAACACATTGACAAAAGCAATTTTGAAATCAACAGGAAATGAATATTTATTCAAAAACATGTCTATCTGGAGCTTACTGCAGAGGCGTAGCCAGGATTTTGGTTCAGGGGGGGTGCATGAACAAAATTTTTCTAAGACTACTTTTGCATTTAATACCAGTAACGTTATGTATGATAAAACTGAGTTTTTCGACCTCTAATAGTGTAGCCTAGCTAAAGTGGCGCAAAGGGCCAAGAAATTTAGTCATTTTTTACCACCCTAACACTTTGTAGCTCTGTGATTACTAATAGTCTGACGGAGCAGAAAATTATCAGATTTGTTCAAAACAGTTTTGACAGTTCAAGCTTCTAACAAGAAAATTGCGAATTACTAACTTTGCCTGAAAATATTTTGAGTGATTCAGGCTTTTAAATGCAATGATGGAGCTTTACAAAAAGAAAGAGTAGTAACTGGCGGCACTGTGCGCCTGAAAATTTTGATGTGTTTGCACTTTAAACTCAATTTATACCACTTAAATCATACAAACAGACAAATTAATGTCGGCGCGGAAACTCCTGAAATTTTTAGAAATTCCTAACCCTTGGCTTGTTCTTCCTAAAATATCGTTGCATATGTAAAACGAGATTTTATGGCTGCGGGGGATCTGGGGTGGCGTGCTCAAGCGTTCCCAACAGGGTCTGGGGCAGAGTTCCAGAAAATTTTGTAAAAGAACATTTAAATTTTAAATAGTTACATTAAAATTTTCACAAAATCGGCCAAATCTCTATGTTCTGAATCAATCCCAGAAGCACTTAAAATTGATGAACTCCTACATTGCACAAAACTTCAGAGCTGAAGTGCGTTTTTCGACCTCTGCTTATTACATAGCGCAGCAATGGGTCGCTGCTGCGAATAAGATATAGAAAGACCTATCAATGAAAATTTTTTTCTTACCATTTTCAGGCCCATTTGTGGCATTCTTATTAACAAAATGCAGTTCAGAGAACAAGAAATGCGCAAAAACATGAGAAAATTTGGCCATTCCTTTCATTTAAAATTGGATTATGTGTCCTTGTAAAGGAAGACAAACAAAGCAGAGAATGGACAAACTGGTACACAATCATTTTTGCACTTTTACATTATGCTCAAAAAGCATGCACAGTTTCATTCAATGAGCTAATTTGAAGTGCTGGATTATTTTAGCTGATTCAAGCTTTTAAATTCATTGGATCTATATTGCAATAAATAATAATGACCTGATGCAAAGTGCTGGAAAATTTTGACGTTTTTGCCTTTTTGAACTCATTTTTCGGGACACATATTATTGCAACAAAAAAATCAACAATATTTATGAAAAATTTGGGGGCATATGCCCCCAATGCCTTCCTTGACTATGCATATGACTGACTGCATTTGGAACATCGATAGGCTTTGAACCAGGTCTAACTAAAACAGTTGCATGCACAATGTGAATTAAAGTTGCATTGCTTAGACCATAGTGTGATATATTGTGACAATAGGAAATATTAACAGACTCACTTATGTATTTAAGATTTTACAGATGATTATATCAAATCACATATACATTGTGATTCAACCGCACTTGAGAAGCAATATGTTTCTAGGTTTGTAATTCAATTCTCAGCACATATTGCATAATTGTAGTGCTAATTTTCCATTTTATACTAGGGGATTCGGGTACCCGGGTAGTAAAATTATTTTCTACCCAGGTACCTGTTTGGGTACCCGCGTGCAGCTCTAATCAACAGACAAGGTGAACCTAACAGAAAAATTTTTTGGCTAATTTCTGCAAATGGAATTTAAGCCCAGATCAACTAAGGATGACTCTCATGTTACAATTAAAGGAGGGTATGAAGATGTGTCATGCTCAACATCATCATCAGTTGAGAGTACGTGAGACAGGATGATACTGAATCCTCAGATATCTGAAATTGCTTCGAATGGGATGCAACTGAGTTCATTTCTAATTTGTCATGCCCATTGGGATTTGCGTTCACATTATTACATTGGGGACACCGTGCAAGTTCAATGTCTATTGGCAATGAGTTGTTAGGGTCAGTCACCCTATTTGCCACCATTGACTATAACATGCATGTCAAGAGTGTATACATATAGTCTGTCCAATGGTCAAGTGTGAATGCTTGCTCCATGCAACCTTATAACCCTCACCTGCAGATTGTCATTACGCAACACCCCAGTCAACACAGCAGGCATGTTGTCATTCATTTAGGAGAACGTTTGGTGTGTAGGCACATCATTACACACCTGACAGTAGTTTGAGTTTGATATCGCTCACCACTTGTGGTCGAGCTTCATGTAACTTGCTAGTGTGCTGTTCAAAGGTCCATGCCAGTTGCTGAATACAGAAGGGGCAAGAATCTGTTCGCCTGAATAGAAAAAGACTAGTAGCAAAGACCAATTGTGATATCAATTGCATGCATCTATTGCTCGCCTTATTTAACATGTCATTGCCTACATGCATAATGTATATAAACATGAAATTACATATACTCTATGCAATTTCATATTCATTTTTCAACAGCAATCATTGAAAATTGGTTTGTTCAAATTTGCAGGTTAACATGTTTGAATGAACTAATTGGCATTGTACATGTCTTATTAGCATACAATAACGTATTAAAAAACTAATAAGACACGTGCTAAGTACCATGACTGACATTCCAAAAAACTATATAAACACACCTTAAAGGATAGACAGTCAGTTTGCAATGAATCACTTATATTTTTCTACATTACTTTAGATTGCCCATTATTTTACCCGATTCACGTTGGCATTTAAAAGTAAAGCGTTGACAGTAGTAAATGTGCAGCTGGACACTTTAAGTTTATTTTTTATGCTGCTCGAATTTGATTGATATGTACTTACATATGTACATTTTACTTGTCTTACATGTACAATGCATGTTATCTATGTGCTGAATATAAATCATAATTCTTATGATTTTTTTCGAATTGTTTTCTTTGTTAATGCAGTGAAATTGATTGCAAGAGTAGGACTCAAAAAGACTATACTGTTAGACATGGACTAGATGTTGTTAAACGAATCTCAATTAGCTTGGTGTAAACTGAAAAAATTTTTAAAAACAGACATAGGTTAAAAATTTCAAATTTTGGCCATTTAACAAAATTCTGTTTTTTACTTTGTCTTCACTTTTAAATAGTGACTGTTTTGTACATAAATGCAGAGGTCAGGCGTCTTCACGATTTATTTGGAACCATGGCATGCCAACTTTTTCGATTTTTTGTACATGGGAAACAAAATGAATAAGAACATGAACATGAATTTCCTGGAACGTCAAAAATCCTTCCAAGATTTGGCCGCTCACTACCTTTTTCTCGCAGTATGGATTCCTGATCTTTTCATGAAACGCGTTCAAGATGACGGAGATTGGTATTTGATGTGCCCGCACAAATGCTTGAAATTGTCCAATCTTTGGGGAGCCAAATTCGATCAGTTGTACATGAGGTATGTGTTTTCTCATGAAGATAATACAACTACACCAATATGACTGAAAATCATAGGTACTGTGTAAGTGCTTGCTTATAATATACTTGGGTACCAATAAAATATGACTCCTTCTACAGCTATAACTAAACACATCTCGGAGGTGCGGTTTTTTAAAGAAATAATATAAAATTTGCTGTGGGTGTTTTTGTTTTTCTTGACACTCAACATGTAGCGTGTTATGAGTGTATAAAGTTTTGGCGGAACATTATAACATAACACGTTTTTAAGGTTTTGTTGGCCAGTGTGTACACAACTGATTATTAGTGCCTCATACGATTCAATAGTGTAGAATTGTAGAGAATTAAATTTTCTAAAATCCCGTTTTTTGGTTTTTTTTTCAAATTTTGCATCAGTTCTTGAGCGGGAATGTAAAGAGTGTAAAAATATGTGGGGTGTTAAGACAGATTTTGGTCGACTTTTTGTCATGTTGTCTGCCAAATTCTTTGTATAATTGTCCCCTAATAACCTATTCATGGAAAAGTAACACGCTTAAAGGGCTACATGAGGACCTTGAGCATGCCTGTGTAAACTCAATATGGAGTTAGTCTTGGTGGTTAAAGTTTACACTCCGGTGGTTGACGAAAAGACACGTTTTTGCCTTTATCTTCTTTGTCAACCAACTTAATTGAAATCTGGACATTTAAAATACACTACTCGCCACAAATGTTTATGCTTTAATAAGCTTCTAGAGCTTGATAGGGTTATATCTTTAACACATCGGTCCTATTTCCGCCCACGCACGACCGACGTGTTAAACATATATCCCTTACCAAGCTCTATCATCCTATGGAGAATATTAAAACGTAAACATTCGTGGCGAGCACTGTATTATAAAAACAAAGCACGTCTTGAAGGTTACAGATCCCTCTTAGACGCATTTACTCTGGGGTGAAAAAATACGATTTTGATTATTTTTGTCTGTCAACCACTCCAGTCTTGAATTGATTGGTATAAAATATACATGATCTCCAGAAGGGTTACTCCCTCCCAAGCAACGACCGGGCGCCCAGTCTCAGTCCCGGCCGGGCCTAGTAAGCCCGGTCCCGGTCTCAAAACGGCTGGGCCTGGGCCGGGCCTTGTAGATTATGCAAGGCACTCAACTTGCCTAACTTAGAGAAGCGTGTAATGCTGTACACGCGTAAATAATTTGAACCTTTGTAGCTCGTGAATCAATAGGCACTGCCTGTGTATCCATTTTGCACTTAATCTGGACTGATGCAACTCGGAATGTTCGTGTGTCACCAGCTTAAGCCCAATCTCATTCATATCTCGACGCGTGAACCTTATGTTATGCATTTATGTGCATTAAGATCGTGCATAAAATAGATTTTTTCAAATACCGATATATCAACTTTTCCGCACATTATGGAAATGCAGGTGTGTTGGCCAGAAACCTTTGCCGAGATAAAGAGTGGATTTGCAATTTGCAATGATTTTTGGCCGTCAGTGACCATAATTTCTGAAAGTTTTCCGGCTTTACCTATTAATGACATTTATTTACTTTCTTGGCGACCGGGAAGCCATTTTCTGTTCATGTAGGTTTCAAAACAATTTTAACAGCAGAAACAGCTATTTTTGCATAGTTTTCTTCTATTTTCAATTAAAAATTTCGATGTTTCGCATCAAATGCTATAAATACTAGAAATCAAGCAGTAAATCATGCTTCTAGACACGATTATTTTCGTATTCAGCAGAGATTTTTCCCGATGTACAAATACTTTTCCGGACTGTCTTTGCACATGTACAAAGATTTTCAGGAACACAAAAATTGCAAATAACGTTCAAAATTCGAAGAAATCTTCGGCGCTTCATGCCGAAATGAGTGATTGTGTGTTCTATATATCTTGATAATGTCAAAAATTGCATTTCAAAAGCAAAAATGTCAAATTTTTTGTCGCTTTGCGCCGTTTTACCACGATTTTTAGTGATTTTGCCCTTAGAGACCCAGAAATTAGTCAAAATATATATACTACCTAAAGTTGAAGAACTCTGTTTTTACCACATCAAAATCGCTACTGTGCCATATTATAGTACCTAATAATTTGTGTGTACAAAATGCACAAAGACTTTTGGGGCCGATCTTTGTACATTTACAAACGGATCTTGTACAAAAAACACTGCTTCTATACAGACGTCTATCCGCTTTAATTTCACAAATGTTCCTGCGCTTCGCGCCAGATTTTTAATAAAGTCAAAGGAAGTTAACGATTTTCTCACACAAAATTGACGGAAATTTTAAAATTTTTAGAAATAATATTGCGTCAAAAGTGATTTTATGTAAAAGTATTCAATTCAAAACACCGAAAAAGCATTATTTCGCGAATTTTGGGCAAATTTTTGGACCTTTTCTGACTGTTTTTGAAAAGTTGGGATGTCGCCCCCTTATGAAAATCCTATATCCACCACTGTGGAAATGATTTTTTGTATTCAAAAAAACAATAGCATTATTGTTGTTATACTAACTTCTTGACTATGCTTATGTGCGATTAGAGTGTGCAACCGTTACAATTCAACATAAAGAGACATTGGTATGAATATTATTTTATGCAAAAAGTGTAAAGATTTCTTTTGTTGTCTATGTGACAGTGAGCTAATAATAGCTTGCTCAAGAGAACTCAAGCCTTGTCTTAAAAAATTCTGTTGCAGAAAAAAGCAGTTTTGTCGGCAACCTATGTACCTGTGACTATTCCTTTGTAGCCTTAGCTGTTTTATTCTACCTAAGCAAAAATTTACTCGAGAACTCGTCCTCTTGTTTAAGCAACTGAATACGATCATATATTATTCCACTTAAATGATAAGCCACTATTTTGTGACTGAGTGTTCTTATTGCTAAGATCGATGTCTTATGTAATTAACTACATTCCACTATATTTTTGCATCTTCAGTATCACTGTGATATATTGATTTTTCGTAACGTATGCAGCAAATTGTTGTTCTTAAAATACGGTTTCCATGCTATTGGTTACAAAACGTTCAATTTAAGACCCTAATTACGTCTCTGAATAAAGGATTTCTGACGCCTCAGTGTGAAAATGTATGTATCAATTTATGCCTACATCATGCAAGGCCTACCTATTATTTGTATAACAAGGCTCGGTCCCGGTCCCGGCCAAATTTAGGGCCCGGTCGTTCGCTGCCCCTCCCCCACTGAAAAAGTTTTACCTCTCGCAAATGTTTTTTGACCCACTCAGAGTTGACGATTTTTTGAAGCTCCCAAAAATTTTCTAAAAATTTGTAGAAAAGATGCTTTTTTAACATTTTTCGCCATCTATTTGCTCAAAAGTGCTAATTTTGGCGCTTTGCGCTATTATACTTATGGTTTGACTATATTTTGCTTAATTTGTTTCAACTTTTTGATTTTTTTGTCTTTATGATTTAGAAAGACAGAGCATTGTCAGAAACACTTAAAAACGATGCCTTTGATGTGTGCTTTGCATTTTTACCCAAATGAGGCACTTTATAATTTCAACCCCCTGTCATAATTCCCATGCTATGCATGTATGCTGTTTTTATAAATTTTTTTTGGGGCTCTGCCCTGGACGCCACTGGTGGCGTTTGAGCGTGCCACTTCAGACCCCCAGCCCAAGTGAGTTTCGTCATTATTATGATAAATAAATTCTTGGACACTGTGTTTTGTTTTGAAACTTAGTCAACACTGGCTCTACAATTAGAAGAACCTACTTTAATATCACTGGAACAATTTCTACATTGTTAAAAATGTACTTCGGAAGTCGAAATTTTCTTGCTAGCTTATTTGATCAAAAGTCACAAGTTTTTGACAGTTTTAAGGGAACATTTGTCAGCTTTTAAAATTTTGACCTGGCAACACTGGGTAACGTTGAAAATGATTGAAATCGACCAAGTCTTGAGAACAAATATAGTTGTTATGATATTTGAACCTCTGATTGGCTCCGGCCCGGAGTTAGGGCCTAGGCCCCAGTGCAGCTCTACAGAAAACTAAGAACGCCCAGCAAAGGCAGATTTTCGCTTAAAATCGAGGGGGCTAAAATTTTCTGACTTCGGGTAATGGGGATGACCGGTCTGGTTGAGATCAATCCATCCTATATATGCGTCAGCTAGAAATTTTTGGATGAGTTTCCCGGTTATTTTGCCTTTATTTATGGGAGGGAGGTAAACGACTCTAATTTTTGGCCACAAATGGCATAAATACCTAGATATGGCTAAAAAAGTTAATTTTTTCCAGACATCAGTTGGACAAGTTTTCTGAATTTAGGGGCTGAGAGGACAACTAACTTTGGTTTGTTGATCCCCATCCCAATAGTAAGTGCAGTGCGAGTAAGACGTCATCCGTTTTTCATATAGCTACGAAGCTGCTGGCAAATACTTGGTGAAAATCAAAGCTCGTGAGGTATGGCGAGCCATTCTCAAAAACCAAATCGAAACTGGCCACCCTTTTATGCTTTACAAAGACACATGTAATGTCAAGTCGAATCAAAAAAACGTTGGGACGATCTTAGGAGGCAGCTTTTGTACCGGGATTGTAGAATATTCCTCATCTGATGAGGTAATTGCTTTTAGCGGAAATAGCTGTGTCATTTTCGGGGATGTAAAATGGCGAATCATGTCTGTCACATAGATGCATAAGGTCAGGGTTGGCAGGAGGGATAAAGTCTTAAAAATCCCAACTAGTGAATTCAGTATGCCCGATTATTTGTTATTCAAATGACAAAAATGGTTAAAATACTACCAATATATAATTATGTTTAACATTGGTTATACTGCATTTTTAGTCCATTTTGACTGCATAAGCACGAAATGCTATAAAAATTGATCAATATAGGGCACTTTGCTAGTATTCTTCTCAAAAGTGATGCAGATAATGTTCTGTTAGCGTAAAATCGCTGGTCAACACCTGTCTGGCTGACCCTTCTGCAACGGGTGGGGTACCCCTTCTCGATGTCCGTGTATGGTCTCTTAGTCATTGGCAGATGCCACATTATGCTTCTGTTACATGTAGTTAAAATTAACGATCGCTATTCTGGCTCAGGGATCCAAAAAAGCTTGTATTAAATATATATATTTTACTTATTTTTGGCTGTCAAAAACAAATGTCAATTATACTATATGGCGCAAAATGTATTATGAATTATAAATCATAAAATTATAATAATAAAAATTAGAGTTGCACCGTTGCCAGTGTCATTGTAGTGCTATGCTTTGTATATGATAACATGTTCGCAGGGGGTTGAGTGGTAGCAATGTAGCCATGCTAGGGAATGCCGTATATAGGTGATATAGCATTTGTTTCATTATTCTATTCATGTTTGTACGAGTAAGATCCATCAGCTTTCGCACGGTATGCTTTTTCTTATTGTTATTGTTCCACAACATATTTGCGATGCATAGAATGCGAATTTTGAGGGCGGACTAGTCTAAAATTTTTCCTCAATTTCCTTTTATCGGTTGTAAAAGAATGGGTGGCATGCTTTGAAAACGCAATTTTTGCGTTTCTTACTAAACTTCTCTCGTTAAAAAACAAAAAATTAATTAACTTTCTAGAAAATTCTATGAAATTAAGCGACACGGAGTCAAAAATGACTATTTAGCAGAAGGGTCGAAAAAGGTAATGCGCTTCGGCCAAAAGATAAAAGGAAAGTCTAGACGTATTTTCCAAAACTTTTGAAAATCGCAAATTGTTTAGAAATATGCCATATTTTTTTAGGATTGAGCTAGCAACTATTCTCCTCAGGTCGAGCGCCCTTCCCTAAGAACATGTGTGCATGCACGTGCCAGTGTTCTGTTGGTTCCATGTGTTAACAATGTCTACCTCACAATTCATTACAATCTTAATTTTGTTTTCAAGTAAATAAATAATCATAGGTAGCGCATTAGCGCATACCTATAATATACTTGGGGACAGAAATGTCCCCCTCACAGCTGTAATGGGACACATCTGGAAGGATCGGGTTTTTCAGAGATAGATAATCAAAAAACTCGATGTGGCTTTTCTCTTTTTGTGTACGCTAAATACCGAGTTTGTAATAAGGGTGTAAAGTTTTGGCATGACGTTATAACATATAGCGGATTTTGTTGATTTTTTTCTGCAGGACGTACACAACTCTGTGTAAATGTAAATAGTATAAAATTGTAGAGGATAAATTTCTCTAGATGTGAACTTTTTTGTTTTTGTTTTTAATTTTGCATTAATTCTTGAGAGGGAGTGTAAAGAGTGTTAAAATCAGCGGGTTTAAAGATAGAATTGGACGCGTTTTTGCCCTCTTGATGTCTGCCAACAGCTCCGGGTATGGGTCCCAAGAAATTTTTTTCTGACAGAAAGGTACTACAGCTTAATAACTACTTTGTGCTTACCATCAAACTTTTTTACACTCAATACGGAGTTAAATCTATGGGTTCAAGCTGTACACTCTAGTGGATGGTGTAAAAAACAGATTTTGTCTAAGATTTCTCTGTCGACTTTTCTGCTTATAAGTTAGGATAAACTGAACAAAATAGAGATAATTTATCTTGTAAGGGCTACACGTCGCAGCAAACTGCTTTTAAAGAAATCAATATTGAGTTATTTATGGCGAGTGTGAAGTTCGAAACAGGAGTAAAAAATGGGCGAAAAATGACGTTTTCCCTATTTTAACTGATGACTATCTCAAATATTTTGCGAATTTCCCACATACAAACGTATTACAATTCAAAGGCTACAAGCTGACCCAAAGCGAATTTTTTACACTAAATGAGGATTGTTCATATTTTTAAACTTTACAATGTGGCTGATGGTGTAAAATACGATTTTGTCCATTTTTTGTTCGCCATTTTCTCCATTTAGAAGTCAGGATAAATCAAACAAATAAAAATAAAGTACTTTCTAAGGGGTACACGTCACGGCAAAGTGCGTGTATTTACAAAAAGAACTGGGTGTGTGATAAACGTGTTTCTGTCTTGTTTTCTTCTGGCATTATCTCCGGTTATGAGTCTGGACATGATCTCAAGTATAAGAATGTACCGGGAATCAAACGTGATACGAGAGTTGGGCGCGTTTGTTTGCACTCAACAGTGGTGTAAAGTAGTTTGCATCTAATATTTACTTGTTCTCATGCCATTGTGGGCACTTATTTTTTCATACATGTTGATCGTGATATCAGAGTAATAAAAGAATTAAGAATGCGAGTGAAATCTTTACGCTCTTTGGTTGTGTAAACTTAACACTGCAAATTAACTTCAGTTCTAGAGCCTTGCGAAAGCTTAATTTTTTCAAAATGTTCTACTTAACGTCATAATTACGTATTTGACTGTTTTTTTCTCTACATCCGGTATTTGTGCAAAGTTTGCACTATTCGTTTATTGTTAATGTGTGGTTTACACTTAAAATTTATTTTACTGCAAGAGCGTTGCAAAACATGAATTTTTTTAATATGGTAAGGTCAGGATTAAGCACCTGACTGTACATTTCCTTTACACCCAGTAGTTATGTGAAGTTTACGCTTAAAATTAGATTCAGTTTCAGAACATTGCAGTAGCTTAGTTTTTATTCAAAATGTTCTATGTAACGTCAGGATTACGAATCTGCAGGCACGCATCTCTGGGGGGAATAGGGGGTTCAGACCCCCCAAAATTCAGAATTATCGGAAAAATATGACTTTAAACGTTATTTTGGGCTATTTTTGGCCTTTTTGGGCTTAGTCCCCCCAAAAATTGGTGTTGTTCCCCAAAATAGGACAGCCAGCTACGTGCCTGCGGAACTGAGCGTAGGTGCTCTGTTCTTTACACCCAATAGTTCCATAAAGTTTACGCCGAAAACATTTGATTTGTTTAAATAAGGTAAGGTTGTCTTCTTTAAAGCTTTTAACGTTGATGCTCGAAACAAAATTGTTTTCTGCATTCTTGGACTGCTGTCATTATTGTGGCAAGTTAGCCTATCTGTTCACTGACTGATTTGCTCAAATCATGCTAATTAAAAGTAGGGTACTAGCAAAGAAAAATGCTCCGATGGGACAGAAAAGACGGATGCAGGTACTTGGGCTTGTGGATTATCAAGGATGTAAAAGGAGCGGACTAGGAATAAGCTACCCATGTATATGCCTAATGTCGCAAAATCTGCTTAAAATCAGACTTTCTCTAAGCAACGCCAAAAGTCGCAGTATATTCTGCGGCCTCTGAAGTAGTGTAATCTTCTTTAAATAATTTTCAATGCTTCACATAAGAGTGTATAAACATAATTTAAATTGTTTCCTTTTTGTAAATTACATGCAAGTTGCAACGCTGACTAGCTTCGTATGCAAGAGAATTATAGCATGCAAACCTGGCGTTAATTCGTTAATGCCCACAATCGTTGCAGGCATGCAGGTGTACCTACATGCAGTCTGTTTCACGTAAGCTTATGTGTTTCCTACTGCTGTAAACCGACGATTTCTTTGTCTTAAATGCATAGATGTTTGCTATTTCGATCAATTGGTCTACAAAGTCGCTCCTAGTCTACTCCATATACTTTCCTATAGCTACTGCGTAGCTAACTTGCTGCTTTTTCAATCGTTTTTGGTTCAAAAATTTATTTTAATCTGCGGGCCACAGAATGTACTCCGATATTTTGCGTCGCTTAAAGAAAGTCTGATTTTTAGCAGATTTTGCAACTCTAGGCATATACTAAGGTAGCTTTTTTCTATTCCGCTCCTTTTACATCCTTAATAATCCACAACCCTAAGTATATTCGTCTTTTTGTTCTACGGGAGCATTTCCCTTTGCTATTGATCAGATAATTTTACATTTAATGGCTCAAATTATAGGGCGGAATAAACGAGCTCCGATTTTCGGCCAAGAATTGCTGAAAACACCTAAAATGGCCTGAAAATTTTTCCAAAAATTTGATTGTGGATTAAGAATTTTCTGACTTTGGGGGATGGGGGACGACTGACTTTGGCTGACAGATCCCCTTATCACCCTTGTTACATGTACGCTCGTAACATTCTATCATGTCAGGCAGCCTAATTTTATCTTTTATTTGGTAATGTTTATGTACATCTTATTTTGGACGAATCAAGTATTGTTGGCTGCACCTTAATATAATTCAACAGTCGAGTAAAACGTCCGATTGAGAAGCTGCTTTGTGAATTAAAACGAGATGCTTAACTGGAATCTTATCCTAAATAACTAGTTGGCAGTGGTGCCGGTGGTGCTAGTCCTATCCTTAATAAAAATGTAGGAAAAGTCAAAAATCGCATGAAAATGTATATACATAAACCAGGGTTTAATCTCACCAATTGTAGATCGGAGCTTGTAGTTTGGCTTCAATCGCCGTTAAAAAGTTCGTCGATGTGAGGGAGGCGAAATTTGACTTCCATAAATTGCGTTACGTCACAAAAGTTGTTACGAAAAATTTGAATAAGAGCGTCGACGTTACTTCATCCTCGCTGTCACAGGTTATTGTTGATTTTTTAAGGCGCAAAATTTCTTAAGACAGGGTGTAACGAGACTTCGTGTAAGGGGGTTATGTAAGAAGCCTTGATATTCCCAACACGACATGTCACCAGAAAGAGCATTCAATTCTGAACAAGAAATTAGGCTATTTGAGATGTGGTCGCTATTGGCAGCGCGAACAGAAGCAAATTGCAAAGACATTGACGATGACAAATTTTCAAGAACTTAAGTTTTCTATTTCATGTCACTATGCACCGATTCAAGCTGCTCTCGGTAAGCAAGTGAACAGTACATTTTCTATCATCAGGAAGTGAACAATACAACTTTTCCCGCACAAAAACGGATGCTCTTTTAGCTGATGTAAATCGTTTTGCACAAAAACTTTACATTTCTTCCATACCCTCCTTACACGAAGTTTTGCCACAAAGTTTATATGTAAGTTTTGTTCAATTATAAAATTTCATTAAAAATGTAATGTGATCGAATTTTATTTTATAAACTTATTTGAATCATTTTCGACTGTCAAGTATATATAGGAATAAATTTCGCTAACTGAATAATGCCGCTTATTTTATATTATAGCAATGGTTTACACAGTAGGCTTCGTCTTTTGTAGCCTTCTTTTGGACGTGTGATAGCTAAAACTTTTTCGGAGAATGGAGGCAAAGGACTTACAATTTCCAGCTGAACTTACCTACAGACATAAATACATGGAGTCGGATTTAAGTTGTTTCTAAGGGGGTTGCATTAACTTTTCCAAAAACAGTCGAAAATATATAAGTCAGAAAAAATTTGTCCTTAACGCGTGAAACAGCATTTGTCGACATCTAGCATTCTCCACTTTAATTCAAAATTTTCGACAGTTGTGCTCTAAAATTACAGTAAATTTCTTTGATTTTAGAGAAAAAAAGCGCTGAAAATTTTTTGAAATTAAAGCGGAAGAACGTTCAGAAGCTTGAGTACTACATAGATGCGCAAGGTCAGACTTCCAGGGAGGAATGAAAATAGAAAACTTGGAGGTTGCTAAGTGGTTTGCGAAAACGATTCTACAGCGAAAAAACGATAGTATCGCTCGAAAACCATCGCATTTGTGGCAATTCTTTCAAATCACTAACATGCTATTTCACCTTTTTTAAACTTAATACACTCAATTAGTCTTGTCTGAAATTCGGAAAAATAGCTGTATATCCTTTTAAAACTCAGAACAAACAATTATATAGTAATTCTGAACTCACGCCGTATGTTTCTAAGTCCGGAAAGGCTATAGAGCTATTTTTATGAGTCATGCCATATAGAACTGTTTTTCGGCCAATGTAGAGCTAACACTTATTGAGCTAACGGGAGTAAGACCCCCTCTCAACCCTCTTCACGCCCATCTAGCTGCTCTATCGCTTTTATTTGTAACATTTGACGTGGAGCGTCGGAAATTTCTAAAATTTATGCTTGAAAATAGAAGAAGCTGTGCCAAAAAAATTTGTTTCTGCTCCTGAAATCATTTTAAAACCTATTATCGAAACACTTGGCTCAAGCTGCAACAAAATTATCAAGAGAATGAGAAATGTCATTTTCACAAGCAGTCAGATGGGGCATAACTGTAAAAAACTTCATATTATTCAATTCTACGAATCTACCAATTTCGAGAGAGACTTTGGATTTTGGGGGTTCAAAGCCCATCCCTTTACGTCTACTTATGACACCGACTCTATCCCAATGCCTAAATACATTTTTTAGTTTTTAAGCACATTATTGTGGCCCGTAGACTTTACGGTAAACCCGGACACTTTAAGGTACCTTAAATTGTCCGGCCGGACACCTTAAGGTGTGACACCGGCACCAACTTGCAATCATTTATCAATTTTGGTCGTTTTTTGAATAAAAAGAACAGAAGCGCGCCGGAAAAACTTTGGCATTACGTACCGCTTTTGTTGTCAAAAATTATGCAAAAGACATTCAGTCAGTTCAAAATCGCCGGACAGTACTTTTATGGCTGATGTTCCAGCGTGGATTAATGTTTAGGCTGCGCGATCGAACACGCGACACCGACCAATCGGAATCGGAGTCCAGGGATTGGCCGACGCATTTATGCTAATGCGCTTGCCTTTTGATTCGCCCGAAGCGGCCCAATTGAATCGCGACATTTTTGAAACGATCTATTACGCGGCTTTGTCGGCCAGCTGCGAATTGGCCGAAGAATTTGGCCCCTATGAGACATACAACGGTTCGCCCATGAGCCAAGGCATTTTGCAGTTCGACATGTGGAACGTTGAGCCGAATGAAGAGTTGTGCGATTGGAAATCTTTGCGCGAACGAATCGCGAGGTGTGGATTTCATTGAAGACGTGGATGTAACAGGGGATGAAGAATCCCGAACATACCTGGGTCCGGGGGGTTTGGGGGTATGCACCTCCCCCAGAAACCAAAATATCCCCCCAGAATTCAATGTTTAAAGATTTTTCGTTTTTTATCGCAATTTTTGATGCCAGTTGATAGTGCTCGATGAGAAACGTTGAAAAATGGTGTGTTTTTAGCCTTACCACCATTTTTGAGGCCATTTTTTGACCTTTGAAATCTTGTATATACCCCCATAATTTTGGTGCCGCCCACCTATGATCTCGAACTCAAAGTTGGCCGTCCTTCCCTTTTCCCCTTCAGAGTCAGAAATTTTTTACAGAAGTATTTTCGGCAAAACTTGCGTATTTTGCCATTATTAGGTCTTTTTTTGCTATTTATGGCCAAAAATTGAAGGTCAGTAGCCCCACCCGTCCTTCCATTCAAAATTTTAAGCCGTTTCACGTTTGATCGCAGACGTATAAGCATCGACCGTGCGGGCACTTAAGGGCTTAAAATTTTGGATGAGGTATGGCGTACATACAGCGGCTCAAAATTTTTGGTTAAGGTTCCCCGACCAATTTTAGTTGGGGGGGGGGGGTAAGTGTGACCTCTAATTTTCAACCAAAAGCGCTAAAAACGGCCAAAAAATTCGATTTTTTTACAGAAATTGGGGAGTCAAAAATTTTTGGCTTGGGGGATGGGGGACGTCCGACTTTAAGTGGGGGACATTTTCCATCCCTCCTGTCACAAAACGGGTAGGGCAGACTCGTGTGAACGTTTTCGTTTCGGTGGGCATGACCAAAAACTTTTAAAACATATGTAAGTAGGAAACAACGGATGAATTTTTCTAACAAATTCGATGACATCAGGCTGTCCTAAGTTGTAAATATTGCATAATAATGATAATAATAATATTAATAATAATAATAATAATAATAATAATAATAATAATATTAATATTAATAATAATAATAATAATAATAATAATAATAGCAGGACGCGTAGCACTAATGTTTTCATGATTTTTGGCTATGTTTTGACTGAAATTAGACTCAGAAAAGTGAATTGATGAAACAAAAATATTAAAGCTGCATAATTAAACTAGGACATAAAAGGCTAGCAATTACATTTTCAGATAAAAAATATATGTATGTACTTAACAGAGATATTGCATAGACGCAAAATATCTTGTGGGTTGTATTAAGCTCGAATTGTTATAAAGCAATGGCGGATAAAGGATTTTCCTTAGGCGGTACCCAAATTTTTGAAAAACAGTCAAATATGTCCAAAAACTTTATCCTCCACGTGCGGAATATCCCTTTTCAGCATTTTACGGTGTCTGTCCTTATTCAAAATCACTTTTGACGCCGCAACATTTCTTCAAAAACTTTTGAAATCTTCTACGATTCTGCGCGAAAAAATCATTAGATTTCTTCGACTTTAGGGAAAAGTTGGTGTGAAGCGCCGAAAAATCTGTGCGATTTAGAGGAAATGCGTTTAGAAGCTCGATTTGCCGCTCGATTTCTCTATTCGTATACAGTGACGTGTCCCTGTTTGTATATACCATTTGAAGCGGTACCTCGAAAATTTTTTAAAGTAATGCATGAAAATAGAAGAAACCTTTGCTGAATTAGCTGTTTCTGCTCTTGAAATTGTTTCGAAACTCAATCCATTAACATAAATGACTTCCAGGCCGTCAAGAAACTGAATAAATATCATTCATGGGTATTGTCCGACGCGAAGCGCCGGAAAAAAATTTAGAAACTATTATCGCTGGCGGCCAAAAATCATCGCAAATTACTATTTGTCGCCAACTTTTATTTGATTCAATGGGGGCCGCCGTCCTCTCTTAAATCAGCCCTTTTTATAAAGTGCTTTAAGTGCACGCTTGGTGGGACTACACAGATTCTACTTACTATTCGTTTGAAAATTTTGGCAATTTTTTGGTAAAATATCATAAGATGATAAACCAGAAATCGTTTTTCGATTTCACTTTGAGGTGCGCGTTTTCCCTATCCACACAAGAATATGGAAGAGCGTTCAAATTCCCGTGAGAAGTCCGTGTACCCAGTGGCGGGGATAGGATTTTTTTTCAAGGGGGCGGTACCCCCAAGGGGGGGGCGGAACCCTAACTTGGGTGAAAAAAATAGCCGTTTTAACCCAAGAATCGCTCAAACATCCTTAATTTTGCGCACTATTTTGGGCCACTGGGGGCGGCCGCCCCCCCCTTAATCCGCCCCTTCATGTACCCCAGACCCCGGAATAAAATTTTTGCATTTTTTGAAATCTTGCCAATGCCGCTTTCACATTAATCGGACTCCCACAATTTGGCTGCTGCCCATGTATTCTGCCCCTCTGAATATGGACCTGATAGTGGGCCACATTTTGCAGACGATGGTGACTGGCCATCACTTTAAATAGGGCGGTGATTTTAAATGGATTTAATACGTCATTTTTTGCCAAAGATTCGCTTACGGATAGAATATCGAGTTTTGGAGATAAGGCTGAATTGCATGTATGGATTCGGGTACGTGGCGCGGTCGATTGCAAGTTGGAAATTGTTGCAGGACTATAGGTGTTCAGCATTTCTTGTCTGAGGGTCAGCTGCATTCGCTTGCATGGGCGGATTTAAGAAGGGCTGAGTCGGGCGCCCCCTCCCAATAGGCCAAAAGTGATTGGCGAGATAAAAAATGGATGTATGTATATCATTCGCAATGATTTTTGGCTGTCAATGATTATAATTCCTCGTAATTTTCCAGCGTTCGCGCCTGATAATACCTATAAGTGACGTTTATTTACTTTCTTTGGCAGCCCGGAAGTCATATTTTTGCTCAGGGAAAACGTTTTAAAACGAGTTTCGAGAGATTTTTTTCTTCTAAATTTAATTTAATTCAATCTTTAATAATTGGTTTTGGTTAAAATTAATTTCGCTAATTTCCGGCACTTTGCGCCGGATTTTCGCTAAATTCAACAAAAGTTTATTATTTTTCGAGCGAAATTTCGAAATTTTAAAGTTTCTCCCCGAAAATTTGTTGCGCCAAAAGCGGTTTTAAGTACAAGTAGAGAATGCCAAACGTCGAAAAGACGCTATTTCGCACGCAAATGGCAAATTTTCGGACCTATTTTTTACTGTTTTTTTCTAAAAGATGAGGTACCGTCCCCCCTAGAAAAATCGTAGATCCGCCATTGGTCACTTGCGCAACTTTTCCGATGACTTTAAGATTGATTGTTAGGTACCAAATTTACACAGCGGCTGAGACGAACGATTTTGTCTAACGTTCCTTTTTCGCCTTAAA
Source organism: Mermis nigrescens (assembly GCA_036768485.1). Taxonomy (NCBI): domain Eukaryota; kingdom Metazoa; phylum Nematoda; class Enoplea; order Mermithida; family Mermithidae; genus Mermis; species Mermis nigrescens. The sequence goes on from JAVLUZ010000485.1 coordinate 39,915, forward strand.
AATTATCGGCGGGCATTTATCAAAAACACAGTTTTCAATGTGTTAAACGATGGTCTTTCTTTCAAGAACAAAGTTGAAAAATGTGAAGAAATTGAGTAAATTTAAGTAAATATGGTCGAAACACGAGTATATTGCGCTGAAATTTTAACTGTTTTGACTTAAAAGATCGTTAAAACGCTTTAAAGAGCACCTCTTGTATGTTTTTGGAAAATCAAAAATTGTGAGGAATATAAATACTACAATAAAATGATAACCACGTAGTTTAATTCAAAGTTTCTGCTTAATTTAATGCTTGATTGTGCGTAATCTTTTCATATTTTTCTCAGACACGTTTCCAGTGTCAAAATTTTTATGGTTCAGGAGGCGGTGTTAGTTGGCCACACACCAGGGCAATGGGTCCAATCCGGTTCACACACACACACACACACACACACACACACACACACACACACACACACACACACACACACACACACACACACACACACACACACACACACACTTAACTAATTCTAGCTGTACCAGGCCCGTATATCCAGGATCTGCCAAGGGAGGGGGACGGATCCAACGTAACTTGGTCTGTATCTCGGAAAATTCGCCGGGATAGCCAGCAAAAACCGCATTTTTTGACATGCTCTACCATCAGGACAATAAAATTCGAAATTTTTCGAAATAATTCTTTTCGCTCAAAAACCTATGAAAAGTGCCACTTTTTGGTCTCGCTCGGGCCAAAATGATAGAAAATACTTCACCGCCGAAAATTTGAAGATTTTATATCAAAGGTGGTTGTTTTTTCCATCTTTCCGTGCATCATTTTACTTTTAAAATTTTTTCCCAGCTAAGGGGGTGGGGGGCGGCCTCCCCCCCCGCCCCTAAAATGCGGCCCTATTATCTACTTAGTGAGTGCTGTTATCAACACTGATTAAGCTCTCTAATACTTCGACTGATAAAACAAAGATACCTAATGCACATAGAAATTCACTATTCATTTGGAAATCGTGAGGTAAATTTTTACAACAAAACAACCCTTTTTGAAATTGGCAAGCAACCAAAATTTTTTGCTGCCGGTATCAACGGAAAGGACGGCCATTGCCCAGGTATGATTGGCCACCGGCCATATTCGAAATTTTTCTATTTATGATTTTAAAAAGCGCCTAGTAATGACCTTAAAACGCAAGTTTCTCCTAAAAAGTCGGTAAGGGGCAAAGGGAAAAGTGATTTTTTCAAGAATGTTGGCGACCGATCATGGATGCGTGATTTACATGATAAACAACTGAATTCTTGGATTGAGGTAAAACTTGCAAAATTCAGAGAAAAACGTGCTAAAAATGCTATTCCGGAGGTCTATTGATTTTGGAACGTTTGCCGGATTCTTGGGGTTTTTACGCCGCCAACCTTTTATCTCCCAAGCCCACCTATGGTGAGAGATTCCCATCTCTTTGTTACATGTATTTTTTCGTTTTAATTGCATTTCTATTTTTTATTCGCTATTTGACTTTATTCTTCCAGATTCGGCGTTCGAAATTCCTTACTGCTGGCCCAGACGCCTACCGCTTCAACTGCCATTATTTTGGGCAACAACGAATCAGTTGAACCCTACTCGTCCAATGTTTACACTCGCCGCGTCTCTTCAGTAAAATATCAGGTAATCTGACAATTGGAACTTTAATTGTACAGTGGTCGCCATGAAAGATGACGCGCCATCACCCTCAAATTATAATGGATGGTGCGTCGCGAGCGCCGCGTTACGTCCATCATGCGCCATCATCTCTTTTTCTATTCAGCGCCATTAACCTCCATCATCCCGTTAATCTGGCGATGCGGGACGGCGCAATTTAGCTATTAATAGCACCAACAAGAAGGAAGCGCACCAGCATTCACGTACGCGCTTCCTTGTTGGCGCTATTAGTGCTGAATTGCACGTCCGCATCGCCAGATTAACGGGATGATGGAGGTTAATGGCGCTGAATAGAAAAAGAGATGATGGCGCATGATGGGCGTAACGCGGCGCTCGCGCGCACCATCCATTATACTTCTGAGGGTGATGGCGCGTCATCTTTCATGGCGACCACTGTACTATAAATTTCATAATATTCCAGGCAGGGGCGGGGGGCGGCCCCCCTATTAGCCCAAAATAGTGCGCAAAATTAAGGATTTTTGAGCGATTTTTAGCGATTTTCGGATTAAAACGGCTAATTTTTCTGCCCAAGTCAGGGTATCGTCCCCCCTTATGGGTATCGCCCCCCCCTTAGGAAAATCCTGGATCCGCCACTGATTCCAGGTCGGGGCCAGGTTAGATTTAAGGGCGCGCGGTGCATTGGCCAAAAATATTTGGCGAGACAAAGAATTGATATGTAATTTGCAATGATTTTTGGCTGTCAGTGACCATAATTTATCAAACTTTTCCGGCGCAATACCAATTAATGACATTTATTTACTTTCTTGGCGACCGCCTGTGGAATCCGTTTCGGAACAATTCCAAGCGCAGAAACAGCTATTTCAGCACGGATTTCTTCTATTTTCAGGCAAAAAATTTAAAAATTTTCTACATTTCGCGTCAAATGCTACAATGACAGGAAATCGAACAGTAAATCGAGCTTCTAAACGTTCATACACCTTAGTTCTACAATTTCTGGCGCTTCGCGCTAGATTTTCGCTAAAGTCAGGGACATTTAATGATTTGTTTTGCACGAAATTGTCAAAAATTTTAAATTTTCAAATTTTTTAAAAAAAATGTTGAGTCAAAAATGATTTTAAATAAAAACAGACAATGTAAAACAAGCGAAAAAAACGTTATTTAGTACATTAAGGGCAAATTTTTGGACCTGTTCTTGATTTTTTTGGAAAAGTTGGTTTACCGCCTACCCCCTACCTTAGGAAAATCCTAAATCCGCCACTGGTCGGAGCATACATACACCCTGATGTTACAGATCATAAGTTTAGCTGATATGAACATAAAGCTCTATGACCAACTACATCTGATAAACAAAAACCTCTCCTTTCGTACGGTATAAAAATTTTCAGCCAGTTGTCAACGGTTCGGGCTAAATACGCAAAAAAAAGTATCTTTAATGCAAATTTTTGGGAAATTTTCGGTAAGTTTAAAAAATCGTCAATTCTGGAGATGAAAAAATTTTTGCGGGAGGTTGAAATTTTTTCTGGGCGATGGAAACTCCCCCCCCCAACGCCTACCTCCCGAGATCATATATATATATATATGCCTCCGTGCACAACAAGCTGATTGTCCCCACCTTATTACTGGTACCCCTATTTTATGCGCGCGACCCCCTTCCATACTACTACATTGTGCAAAGATGGATCCAAAAATCCTTGTACAGGCCTTGAGATCTTTGTCTCGTGCCTTCCCTCGAAATCGCAATTTTTCTTAAGTTTCCAGATGTTTCGTGAAAATTCGTGGGCAAGGTGCTGTTTTAGGCAGTTTTAATCGTTCTATCTGCTCAAAAGTATCAAATTTTCCGCGCTTCGCGCCACATACTCGTGTTTTGACAATACTTTGTTTAATTTGTCGAATTACATTGATTTGTTTATTTTTTTATTTTTTTATGCTCTATAAAGATAGGGCATCGTCAGAAATGCCGAAAAATGGTGTTTTTTGACGAGTATTCACCATTTTCAGGCCCGAGAAAGTACTTTAAAGTTTCATCCTCCCTTCCGAGGATTCCCTTGCTGTGCGTGTGGGGTGAGGACCCCCAAAGAAAAAATTCAGAAAAATCGGGAAAATAGAATTTTTTAAACGTTACTCTGTGCTATTTTTGGCCGTGTTGGGCTCAGTCCCCCAAAAATTTGTGTTGGTCTCCCTCAAAATAGGACGGCCAGCTGCGTGCCTGCTGAATGGAGACACTGTTAATTGTACATAAATAGGTACAGTCAAGACCACAAATGACGTCACTCAAGCGCATGTCCTACAGGCGCCTGGCAGTCAATGTGACAGGCATCGCGCAGGCAATTTTCTTTCGATGCGCGTGTTTACCAATATAAAATTCTGGCCGATTCACAGGTAGGTCACAGGCGCCTGTTACCTGTCATGCCTGCGCTTGAGTGATGTTACTTGTGGTCTTGACTGTAGTGTAAATCCAAGTACTGCGTGTATATACCTAATGTGCTCTTTTTACTCAAAACTTTGGACCAAATACAACCTTCACTCTTATGGGAAAATTGGCTCGAAAAGGATCTGGTTAAACTTCAAAATGCGTGCAATTAGGTGAAATGTTATTTTTGAATAATTTTTCTGCGGAGGTGATAATTACATAGCATTAGAGGAATTTTTTATTTATGCGTTGATAACTTACATCGTTTATTGTGAGTTTTGATAACCGTCGCATATGAAAATTCTATTATCAAATGAAAAATTCTCTTACCGTCATCGGCCTCCTCAGAAATCACTCTACAATTGCGAACTTCGAAACTCTGACTTTAATTTTACACTTGAGATTTCGCGCTAATCATTGTAATCAGTTAAGGTTTCTGACTCAGTATCGGAAGCATTATTAATACTTTTTCAAAAGGTTTGTGGTATTCTTTGAGTTTATGATTTACATAAAGCCTTTATAGGATGGAAACTCTTTTACCGATGTCTTTTAATACCAAGAAATACCATTAATGATCATACTTAGCAAATACTGTGTACTAGGGATGCAACGGATCCGGGTTTTCCAATAATATCGGATCCGGATCCGTACAATTCAAAATAACGGATCCGGATACGGATCACATAAAATTTAAAGTAACGGATCCGGATCCGGATCTTTAATTATTAAAATAACGGATAATAACGGATCCGGATCCCGATCCATGAATATGCATTATGAACGCTTAATTTTTTTAATACTTAAATTTTTGTTCGCAAGTACGGTGCTCATTAGTTTCAGAAGCAGAATTACTGTAGGATGATGAAATGAGCAAAGCTGCATGAGCTTGGTTCAGTGGTCCGCATTGATCTTAATTCGGCTGTAGCTTGAAAAACTGCGAATCTGGCGTCTTCCTCTCATTAATCGGAAATGCCAAAAAGCATTTCTAGTCCTATCTGAAACTATTTTAAGCTAGCTGGAAACTAAATCGCAATGTAATCCCTGCGCAGCAAAGCTTTCCAGAAGCGGTGGAGGGGTACCACCACCCAGTGTTTTTTTTTGTACAAGGTCCGTTTGTACATGTACAGAGATAGTCTCCAAAAGTCTTTGTACATTTAGTACATGCAAATTTTTGTGTACTATAGTACAGTAGCGATTTTAGTGTGGATAAACAGGGTTTTCGATCTTTGGTAGCGTATTTTATCTAATTTCTGGGTTTCTGACGCCAAAAATTATTAAAAATTGTCTCAAAACGGCGCGAAGCGCCGAATAATTCGACATCTTTCCATTCTAAATGCAAATTCTGCTATTTTAAAGATATACAGGACAAACAATTACTCATTTTGGCGCGAAGCGCTCGAAATTTTTGGGAATTTTACACTCTTTTACAGTTTTTGTCTTCCCAAAAATCTTTGTACATTCTGTACACACAAATTTTAGGGTACTAAAAATATGGTACAGTTGCGATTTTAGTGTGTTAAACACAGAGTTGATCGACTTTTGGTAGTGTATTTTAGAAAATTTCTGCGTCTCCAAGTGCGAAAATCGCAAAGCGCCGAAAAATTTGACATTTTTCCTTTTGAAATCCGATTTCTGCCATTGTAAAGACATGTATATACAACACGACAGTTACTCCTTTCGGCGCAAAGCGCCGAAAATTTTGCGAATTTCAGACCTTTTTTGCAATTTTTGTCTTCCCAAAAATCTTTGTACATGTACAAAGACGGTCCCGGAAAGATTTTATACATCGGGAAAAATCTTTACCGAGTACAAAAAAAATGGTACCACTTGTATGAAAAAGCGTCTGCAAACTGAGCATGCGGCGGGACTATAAAAACTTCAAAGCAGAAGAGTCCCAGCCGATCGAAGAAAAGGAAAGAGGTATTCTTGTTAAGCACAGATTGTAGAAGATTCGCGTCAGGCATGTCTACTTTTCTTTGCAGAAAAACGCGCAGATTGCGAAAAGACTGCTTTGAAACATGAAAAACAAAAGGTGCAAATGACAATGGAAGCATGCTTCCTTGCTGTATGAAATATTTTATTTTTATGAGAGGATTCCTAATTAACTTATGTACGATTTAAGGGTAAAAAATGAAATAACGATGATGCAAGATCAATTGATATAGATGAGCGGTTAGTTGAGCTTATGACTTTGAGCAATCTACCACTTTCTTTGGTTGCAGAAAAGCTGCTGTTTCTTGAATACAATTTGCCTGTCATTGAATTTCAGTATTAAGTCAATCAAAGTAAAGCTTTTGTCTCATAATGATGTTGTTTCTTCAATACGATTCAAGGTTTAATGATTTTTTATCACAATCTCTTGGATCCGTTTAGGATCCGTTTTAAACTGTAAAAATAACGGATCCGGATCTGGATCTTATTTTTTAAAAATACCGGATCCGGATACGGATCTTAATTTTTCAAAATACCGGATCCGGATCCAAAATTATACCGGATAATAACGGATCCGGATCCGGATATCCGTTGCATCCCTACTGTGTACACAACATATTGCCCGGCCGCGGTGCCTCCGGCCAAAGACTGCCTTGACACAAAAAAGTACATATATATATATATATATATATATATAGAAATTGATCAATTTGGCTAGAAATTTTGATTCGTTTGATCGGTTATTCACAACGTTGTGAGCTTTTTGAGTATTCGGCACATAAATTTTAATCCCGCGCTAATCACTTGAGAAATTTTAACACTTTTCCTGCTTTTCTTTTCGAAATTGATGCAGAAAATGCTCAGTCATCTCAAAATAGCCGGACAGTACCAAATGTTAGACAACAGTGGGAAGTCAAACAAAATTTAACCCATTTTTAGCCTAACTAATGGACCAACCAACCTTTGAAAGCCCATAGATGGACGGGCTAAAGCTTTGGCTATTGCCTCAGATATGCTCTCCCCTCTACAGGCACGTATCTCTGGGAGGAATGAGGGTTCGGACCCCCTTAAAATTAGGAAAAATCGGAAAATGGGACTTTAAATGTAATTTGATCTATTTTTGGCCTTTTTGGTTTTAGTCCCCCCCTGAAAATTGGTATTGGTCCCCCCAATAGGACGGCCAGCTACGTGCCTGCCCCTCTATATGCATGTATGCCGGCGGTGAATTCTCTCTCACTCGATCGATAAAACATCTGTACGTCAGGTGGTGAATCCTCACTTGATGAAAGACCTTGTTGATCTGGGCATTTGGAACGAAGATATAAAGAAGATAATCGTAGCCTGCGACGGATCCGTTCAAGGAATCGACCAAATCCCGGCCGATATGAAGGCGCTGTACAAAACGGCGTGGGAAATTGATCAAAAGTGCTTAATTGATATGGCTGCCACCCGCGGCGCCTTTATTGACCAGTCGCAATCGACCAACATCTACATCAACGAACCCGATTACTCGGTGCTTACGTCATTGCATTTCTACGGCTGGGAGAAGGTGAGCAAATTTTTTTTGACTCGAGGCGATCTGAATGTCACCTATTATTTCTACTTTACACTGAACTGTTCGTGTAATTTATTCCCTATGTTTTGATGAGTACGATAATTAATTTATAGAAGACTGTAATTCAGTCAGGTGGTATTTTAAAATTTCGATCCGTTTTAAGCCCAATGGTTTGATTTCTAGAAAGAATCGACGAGCTCTGTCAAAAAAGTGTTTTGTGTCCTCTATTATACATGATAGTTCTATGGGTTCTTCCAATTCCAACAACATTTTTTTGCAACAGTGACAGATTTAGGTATAAGTAAGTTACAGAATGGTCTAAACGCACATGAATTCTGTTGCATCCGGTATGCAAACTGCATGGCAACAAGGCAATGTGTTTTTATGGATCTAGAATGCCAAAGCAGGAGAAAATTTTCGCGTAACTGTAGGGTGGTTTTCACCGCCCTCCCTCCCACCGAAAAATTTTCACTTACCCTACCTACCCTGAAATTTTTTAACCCCCCCCTCACCTGGACGATTTTTTCGAATTTTTTAACAGTTAGCTGAAAATTCGTAGAGAAGGTGTGTTTTTAACCGTTTTTAGCTACCATTTTGCTCAAAAGTATCAAATTTTTGGCGCTTCGCGCCATAATACTCATGCTTTGACTAGATTTTTTTCAATTTCTTCGATTTTTTCCGAGTTCTTTCGAAATTTTTCGGGCCCAAACAGGGCACTTTAGGATTTTAATCCCATAGAATTTTATGGTGTGCATGTTTGCTATGGAGCCATAATAAATAGCATCGTTCGGAGATCATTATTCATCTCTTAACCCTTTTGACTGATTATTGATTTTATATTGTCTTGAAAGTGCGGTACTGATCGAATATCTAGGCAATTTAACACTGCTTAAAGCCACCTTCTCTGCTCCTTATCAAACCGTTAAGAAATGTTTTGAGAAGACACCTCATGTTTTCAGAGGCCGAAGAATATATTTAGATTTTTGTGTTGCTTAGAGAAAGTATGATTTTTAGCATATTTTTATGATTTTTTGTGTACGTATGTTACTTTTACCTAATCCCCTCCTTCTATGTCTTGAACAATCCACTATTCCAAGTATATTTGTCCTCTGTGTTCTTCCATCGGGCATGATCGTACGGAAGCCCCGACTTCGACCCCGACCCCAACCCCAAAAAAACCCCAGCCTAAAACCCCAACCTCAACCCAGATCGGGGGGAGGATTTTTCGAGTCGGAGTTAATAAACGTTTTCAGGGGGTGACATTTAATTTTTCGGTACATAGTAGGAGAATTGTATAAATAGCAAATACAAACACAAAACAAGAATGATTGTTGCACTAGCGAAATGAATAAGCTCGACATGCGCTGGCGATATTTCATAAAACGCACGCCGGATTGCTAAGTGCTAACACGTGTATACACGTTCGCAAATTTATCGTCATAAAGTGTGCCAAAACGCTGTGCAATTTTTCATTCATGAAAATACACAATTTATTTATTAGAATACTAGCAAATGGGGCGCTTTGCTGCCCCATTTGCTCGAGCAATCTTTTTTTGCAAATGGGTCGCTTCGCTCCCCATTTGCAAAAAGTCGAACATCGATTATGACTAATATGTCAAAAATTGCCTAGAAATTCATACCTTTGTCTTGTTTGTTATTGTCTTACAATGTAATCTTATTATTCGTATTTACTCTTCGAATTTTATCGATTTCTTCCACTCAATCTGTAATATCCATTGTTTGGCCCCTCTCAATTTTTTACAATAAATGTCAAAATGTCGTTAAGGAGCGCTACTCAGAAATACCGATTTTACTAAGGTTGTCTTCGTTCTATGAATTAAATTAGTTGTCAATCACGAGCTTCATTAAAATGTTACAATTTCATTAAGCAGATTCCTTCAGTCACTTAACAACGATTGATTTTATTGTGCTTACTTACTATTTTTCTGCCTCCTTTTGCTGCTCGTGTTACAATTAGAGGGTATTGTAAACATAGGTTTGCAGCACCGAAATTCTGTGGGGTGAAAAAATTTCTGGGGGGGGTGAAAAGAAAAAATTTTCAAAGGTCAAAAAATGGTCTTTAAAGTGTTCGTATGGCGAAAAAACACCATTCTGATTACCATTGATGATCATTAGCAGACGAACACCAGCAGAGATGAGATACGCCATGGCGATATCGAGATATCATGACACGACATCAGGTAATCGACGCCACGATAATTAGGAGGAGGTCTTACGGTAACGACATTGAAGAAAAAGAACGCCCTGACCAAATAGACGATTCAGGACGAGAATGACCATATCATATCAGGATATCCGACCAGTCATTGCAGAGACGCCAGCCCACGCCAGCAGCGACAGCAGTTCAGAACTTGGCCTTACGACTGTTTTGCGTTTTTATCTGATTGATAAATAATGTTCAAATTATAGAAGACAATATATAGACTTGTTGAGACAAACTATCACCATATCTGAGACTAGGAGTCTCACTTTGCCCAGAATGCAGGCTTGAACAGCATGAACACCACTGCTCATGTCTTGGCCTCCCAAAGTGCTGGGATTACAGGCATGAGCCACTGTGCCTGGCCTGAATGAGATTTAGATGTGTTTTAGAGCCGTACATTGCTGAGACTATGCTCTTGATCAGGCTGACACAGTGACGATCTCACTGCAACCTCACTTGACAACAACAGGCATGAGCCACCAGAACTGGTCTGAATGCAGCAGCCCAGGCAATGAAGATATTGCACCAGCATTGAGACAGATTTGTGTATATTTTTATATGGTATAGCCCATTGAATATAGTATCGAGGAGGTCTGAGAAATACAAGCACATAGTAGTCGTAGTAGTATCATTGTATTCGTATTAGTAGTCGATACCATTATTACTGAGTTTGTGGTTTTGTTATTATTTTTGTCTGTGTTTGTTATGTGAGCATTATTTATTGGTAGTTTTGTTCACCAAAATTATGATTGCAGTGATAGTAGTCTTAAAGTCCAATTCTGTAAAATTATGGCCTAGCTTGTCGCGTCAAACAGAATAGTGTGCTTGTTGATCAGATAGATATTTTATTTATTTCTGTTGAAGTGGTACCATCCCAGCTTGATATCGATGATTTTGCCAGCGCGTCACCATGAATATCATTGAATACGTCCCATCCGAGCCGGGGCATAAGTATCGAGTATTGAAGGTCTGAATCTATGTTGACTAGGATCGGTTAATGTGTTTGTCAAATGCTCTTTGAGGTCTAATATAGTACCAATACTGCTGAAGATCATTCTAGGTCTTGACGTTCTGACTTGAAGAGACTTGTCCCTTGGACCAGAGTGTATTCAGATGCCGGTGAGGACACGAGCTTGCCATCTGTTGGCTGCTCCGAGACACTGCGGTGTCGCCAGTGTGTGGGTCAGGCCTGCGCATGCCCACCAGCCTTCTGACAGCAGAGAGGGGCATGCGGATGGCATGCAAATGGTTGCAGTTTTCCAAATGAGTTCTCTCTGTTTACTGTAACTCAAACAATTGCTGTAAAGTACCCAAAATTTTCCTAATGCACGCGTATAAAATAAGATAGATAAGACGATTCGAAAGAAAACTGAGAATGCAATGCATCTTTATATAAAATATTAATTATTTTTTAATGCTTAACAGACTAAAAGAGAATATACCAGCCAAAAAGCGCAGAATACAAAACCTTAAAATGGAAGGCAATATGAAATAAGATAGATACAGACCGGGGTGTGTTGAAGGATCATTCTTTGTTTTTTCTGTGTACTGATGGCTTTCAGGCAGTTTTCATAATCGTGCCAGGTTTTGGAAACGAGTTTTCTGTATTGTTAATTATTAATTGTTGTCACTTTCATTGTCTCACTTAGTAATGGGGTGTGCAAGATGGTAGTTGAGATCTCGTAGCTCATTGCAGCACTGCTGACTAGGTTTAAGCGATAGTGATCCTACCACATATAGACTAATGTACAGAGTTTCACATCATCGTTGCCCAAGAAAGAGTGGAGCTTGCAAAATGGCACGTTTTGGCTGCTGTTTTAACGTCTTAGGAAGACGAATTTTATTTCATTAACTTTAAATTGAAGCCAGTGGTAAAGTCATCAAAACAAGAAAAATATGAATATGAATATAAAGAAGGAATGCCTATGCTTGGGGAATATACTTACTATGCCTGTCACACTGTTTGTTTGTTGATATGGCAGTGTGACGCAGCTCGGCTCATGAGTAGCAGGCGGTGAGTATCAATGTGTGGTTGTTGTTTGTTTGTTTGCTGGCAGAAGTATGCGTGTCGTGCAGGTTGATGGGTTTGATTGAAGAAGATATGAATGTTATTTTTGCATCAATTTTGATATGGGCTGTGTTCTGTGTGTTATTATCACTTAAGAATGTTCTTTCATGAATAATCTTTGTTTTCACATGACATTTTCACTGGTCGAGTTGCTTTTCAGCAGTGGTCAAACGCTGTAAAGTGAGATCGTGAAAATGTCATATTGGCGTACGAGATGAGGGATCACTACTTATTCATCGGCCTTAGTTTTCGTTGATTTTTGTAGCATTGTAGTTCTGACTGATGGCTGATTGTCTGAGTGATTTTTTGTTTTTGTCAATTTAGTGCTGTTTTCACGATGTCATATTTGAATTACATCTTACAGTCATATCCTGAAGTCTAGTTCATTTGTGTAGCCACCACAGACAGTTTCAGGGCCTAGATGTCTGGGTTCAATGAGGCACACCACCACTGCAGCTAATGTGTTGTTGAAGACAGGGTTTCGCTCTGTTGCCCAGGATGGTCTGGAATATCCCAGGCCTCAGACAGTGATCTGCCGCCTCAGCCTCCCAAATCAATTTTGATAACAAGATTATCCAGCATCTCCTGATGGCCTCCTGAACTCCTGGTCTTCTTCTCATTTTTGTTTTTACAGCCTCCTCCTGCCTTCTGAGTGATATGCTTAATCATCTTGTAATTTTAAATGAATGACTATTTATACCAGTTGATACCAATGTATTATCTGATATTGTTTGCCAGGTAGAGACAGTGTTTCACAAGATGTCCAACATTTGCCATAGTATAGATCCGATGCTTTATAAATAATGTGTTGTGCAGATGTGTCAAGAACAGCGATGCAAGGACGGGGTAAAGGGGACCAGAACTAGTACTGTTGGGAGTTGATGGGACTTAGTGCTATATAGTTCATCATATCCTTAGTGGGCATATATACACTATTACCTTCATGCACGTAAAGCATTCAGCAGCACATGTGCAACACGTATTTATAAAAACATCGGATCTGAATATGGCAGTCATTTTGGTGTCTTTGGCCGAGCTAGACATGGTTGTTCTATGCACAAATGTACAAAACATTACCAAGGATCAAGGTCATGACATCAAGAAAATTTTAATGGATACAAAATGAAGCATACAGAAGAATGATAAAACTGTCACTTCATGCTAGAAGAGGAAGCAAGAGGAAGAGCAAACGGAAAACGAGAAGTAGAGGAGAAAGAGGAAGACCAAGAGGTTCTGAGGACGAAGAAAGATCAGACACAGTCTATGTATGATGAGCCTGATATCAAAAGTGGTTGGAAAAATGAATTCTGGCGGGCAATAATGGAGAATGTTGAAAATCAGGTATGGCAGTTATTCCAGATACTGCTGAAAAACTGAGCAACCTTACCTTCTTCAAATGCTTCTTTGTCAAAGCTTTACTTAAAAAATTATGATGAACATGTTTTCCTGCAAAAGCGTTTGAAGAAAGGATCAGATACAGCAAAACTGTCTGCAACGGCAGACTCTTTTAAATCAAAGCTAAACTTTGGGGGTACTGAATCAATTAGATGGCGGAATTTTGAAGCATCTATTCAAGAAAACTTATCAGTAAAAATGCCAATATCTTGTCTGATGAATTACAAGAAAGGCAAGAAGATAATGAAGATACAAGTGAAATTCCAAACTGCTCAGGAATATGCAAAGGTCTCAAGACTACAGCTGATATGCTAAAAAGATATTGAAAGCTAAAGATTTTCGATTTAACAGGATAAAATTATCAAAAGGTGTTATATCTGCGTTCTATGAATGTGTATGATTGCAATTATTTATATGTCACTACTTTGTTGTGCAACGTTCCATTACTTAGCTGAAAAGTAAAAAATTGTGTGAAGAAAGTGAAAATGCTATGATAATGAACTTTAAGATTATTCACAGAAAGATTAACATTTCCACAAAAGTGATAATAGCTTATAGGACCCGGTACAGCTCCAGAGAATAGGTACTTTGTATCCACTTTGTGCACTAATGCCAACACAGTACATTGTTTTCAACTGCACTGTGTTGCACAGTGCACTGCTCACCTACGCACACTCGGTAGCTGTGCGGTGCATCAGCATGTTGTTTTTTTTATTTTCTTATGTCTTGGGCAGAACCCCCAGAATTTGATCGTTGCCCTTGTGTGCTTTGTCAGCGCCTCTCGTCAATTAGCAACAGGTACTATTTTGAATAAAATTATGCCCATTTACTACTTTACAAGCATGGCATTTACAATTTCTTTCAGTATTCATTAAATTTTAATTCGTATTTTGTTTATTTTATCATATTGATGGCCCCTGCTGAAGAAGCATAATACATCTTTCAATGACAAAGTTATTAGTAAAAATTCGTCTTCCTCAAATTCAACAAAATGCTTAGTTTGTTATGATTGGGAATTTTACCAAAGAATATACTGTTTTCTCAACGGGCCTTGATAATCATTCTAGAAAAAATGCAGTACTAGACTAGATATAGCTCATATTGATTTATCCTGGCATTTTATCGCTTGTATAAATGCATGCAATTTTTTTTATTTCATCATTTTTTTCTGCAAATATAGCTACCATCGCTTATTTGTACCAAGCTATAGTGAACGCGACGCATGCAGGCATTGATAATATTTCTTATCTACTAAATGAAAATGAAACAGTCATTAATGTGTCAACATTTAGCTCGTTTTCCAAATTATAACGGTTGCCTCACGATTTGAGTCAACATGACCTTGTTTATAAAATATGAAAACTGCCTTGAAGCATCAATGCTTTGAAGAAACTAATGAATACTTTAACTTTTTCGCAATTATGTCAGCTTCTTTCGATCTTATTATCTATTCTATTTCATGGAACGCGCATTCCATGACCTCTAGCTCCGTTTTTTTAGGTTTTTTTGTGTGACTATAAAACTTTTTGATAAAAATATATGTTCTCCTTTTGATCTTGGCAAGCTTAAAAGAGTAATCACAAAATGTCTCAAATTCTTGTACGTCGCCTTTCAGTTTTTCGATCGTCTTATCTATCTTATTTTTATGTAGCGGCATTAAAAACTATGACCTGAAGCTCCGTTGTTTGAGTTTTTTGAGTAAACAGAAAAAAGTTTTATGTTATTCAGCTATAACTTCCATTTTGCATTATAATCCCGCTTGGCGCTTTTTTTCTTGGTACTATTCGAAAATGAACGAGCTTCATAATAAGCGCTACGATTTTACACTTGGGGATAACGTTTACTGCTTGGTGTCATTCTTGGAACGACTTCGCGAATAGAGCATAGTTTTAAGACGTAACGGTCCAGATTAACCTTATATTCAACGAGTCAGTCAACTGAATATTCAAAGTGTCCAGGCTCCAGGGATGCTTCGCCGTTAATTTCGAACGCCCTATTATTTAATTTTCGGCTTGACCCCCATTGACTCACGTGCGGTCTGATAGCCTCGGTCGAAACAGCAATAACTGATAAAAAACTTATGCTCTCCAAAACTCGGAGAAGACGGAAATGAAAGCAAAAGCCGGAACAATTCTATGAGTGGCAGCGCCAACTGGCACCATGGAGGCCATCGAAAAACTGGGATATAAGAAAATTTTTAGCTTCGAAAAACAGGAAATAAATAAAAGTAACTAATCTATTTGATTAAATATGAAAGCATAAGCATAATATAATTTGAATAATAAAACAACTTTATCATTTTTAATGGAATTTTTATCCCAAATTTGCTATCGCATGCAATCATAAAATTTTTAGAAAGACTAAAATTTATATATTTAAATATTACATGCATATTTAGCGTTTCTAGTTAAAAATCATCAGTAATACCCAATGCAATGAGTAAATAATTAATTCCGTGGACTGCATTTATCTTTTGGATATAAGCGTTATTTAACGCATTTCTATTCATTGTATTTGTGATTTTACTTTGATTCAATTTTTATCGAACGTTTTTTATTAATTCAATAATTTGTACAACTTGTATGCAAAATACCTATCTTTTCTTGAATGTAATATAAAATTTTTAGATTTCGCGTTATCTGTGCTTTCTGACCTTATGAACATTTTTCGCACGTTCTAGGAGTCTACCGATTCTTGAGAGTTTAGATTTCCACGCCCATAATTTTAATTTTCATCCAAATTGGGGGTTGCGCAGATAATTAGTCGTACATACATAATTTTAGCGCACTGTGACCGTAAATTTGGTTTCTCCGATAATCCATGGGCCAGGAAGCTTGGTAGTCATTAAACGTGTACGTACATAATTTTAGCGCAATGCGAATCTCGGTCCGGGGCTAGAAAGCTTAGCGATGTATGTACATAATTTTAGCGCAATTGCAAATCTCGATCCACGGGCCTGAAAGCTTAGTGGTGTTATGTACATAATTTTAGTACAATGCAACAAAATTGGTTTATCCCCTAATCCATGGGCCATGGGCAGATTTATGGACCCCCTTAGTTTGGGGCGGGAAGGGGGCGTATAGCTAAGTGGTCTATAAACGTGTATGTACATAATTTTAGTGCAATGCGACCTAAAAATTGATTTATCCGATAATCCGGGGGCCAGAAAGCTTAGTAG
Organism: Mermis nigrescens; assembly: GCA_036768485.1. Classification (NCBI taxonomy): domain Eukaryota; kingdom Metazoa; phylum Nematoda; class Enoplea; order Mermithida; family Mermithidae; genus Mermis; species Mermis nigrescens. The sequence continues at coordinate 56,316 of JAVLUZ010000485.1, forward strand.
TCATTAAAGGTTAAAGTACATAATTTTAGCGCAATGCAACGCTGAAAAGTTTATGAACGAAAATATCACACAATGCAACAAGATCGGTTTATCCCCTAATCCTGATCCATGGGTAGATTTATGATCCCCTGGATATGCTAATTTGGGGTGGGAAGGATGCGCATAGCCGATTAATATAGGTACCGTGGCTCGCCTTCTGGGGGTATAATGACGTCAGGTTGCTTGCTTGATCGTAATACGTCATAATTTCGTATCTAGTGCATGTGCACTTAGCAGGCATCCTTCATCATATACCCCTAGGGTAGCGCTAGTTACTACTACTATCCAATGGCATCTGAAAATCGCTAAAAAAGCAAAGAAGAATTCAAAAATTGAATTCTGTTGGTATTTTGATTTCTTGGGGTATCCCAACTTCTGGGGGTGCACACCCCCGATCCCCCACGCCCACGTGTGATTGTAAACTGAGCAGAAAATTAAAATTAAAGTTCGACCGATTTGCAACGAACGCGAAAACATTCATATAAAATTAGCCGCTAGAAGCAGCGATATTAAAAATTGTATTAGCATTTTCAGAAGCCATGCGCTTGCTGCTTTGGGCTCGTTTACATAGAATCTTACGCACGTCTATTTATATCACTCAAGGAAGTATTTTTAATTTGATATGCTGCTTTGCTGCGAGCTTGCCCTCCACGAGGAACCATTCTTTTTGGAGCATTCCTTAACTTCCTGTTAAGCCGTCCTCTACGTATTTTACGACGCCAGATTTCCCACTTTGAACTGTTAATTCAGAACCAGAGGTCTAACGAGCCCTAGGGGCCAAGTGTGGGAAGTAACGCCCAAGATATGCTCCTGCAAAACGACAAAACCCTAAAACTACAATTTATGGATAGGATATGTTCGTGCTACTGTATCTCAAAAACCAATCCGCTTATCTTTCCTAAATTTTTTATAATAAGATCAGCCATAACATCATTGATAAATAGTTGACATCACACCCGGGGGTTTTGGGGGTATACATCCCCCAGAAACCAAAATACCCCCCCCAGAAATCAAAATACCCCCCTCAGAATTCAATTTTTAAAATTTTTTTGTTTTTTTGCGCAATTTTTTGATGCCAATGGATAGTGCTCGATGAGAATCGTTGAAAAATGGTGTTTTTTCACCATACCACCATTTTTAAGGCTATTTGATGACCTTTGAAAAATCTCGCATTCCCCTAGAATTTTGGTGCCGCCCACGTATGGTTTACAATAGATAGAATCTATTTACTGTGATTCAAGATATTTCGGAAAATGCACTTTGAAAAAATGTTTTTCTTACGGTTTTTCATATAGGTTTACATAGCGGTGTAAAGTGATTTACACCAGTCGGAAGCGCTAAAAATTGTTCTAGGGTGGCACGGAATATTTGCCCACAGCAATTACATAAGCCGCTAGAGCCCCCAAAACTCTGTATAGTATCAGTCCTTTCCGGGTTTCAGGAGCCAGATCGAGCCATTTTGATTGAAAATTCGGAAGGTAGTAATCAAAAGTTTAAATTTAAAAGAAGGAAAATAGATTCCGAAAAAGATAAGGAATCAATTGAGGAAAAGTCTGAAAGTAAAATTTCGAGTTTCGAAAAACCTGAAATCACAATTGATACAGCAAAAGAACTTTAATTTGCTTCATTGCTTTAGTTTTATGGCGAAATTAGGAAAAGGTTTCTACTTCTGATTAATATGATCTTTCGGAATTAGAAAACACGAAGTTATTGTACGCGAAATTTTTTGAATTAAATATAAAAATATTGCCTAAAAATCAGCCTTTAATGACACTTATAAACGGGGAAGTGTGCCTACAAAAAACTGACAAAATTACGTTTTTAATCCAAGTTGTTTACACTTTATACAGGCCCCTCAAGAACTAATGCAAATTTCGAAAAACAAAAAAAAGTGTTTTTAGACAATTGCTTGCTCTACAACATTTTGGTAATAAATTTTATAAAGCTTATATGCTGAATTGCTAAGAAGCTTTAACGAGATTTTTTTAAAAATCGTCCTATGTTATAAAACGTTGAGCGTAAACTTTACATGCTATTCACACGCTGGGCACTGAGAGTAAAAAAGCAAAAAACGCCGGCAGCGAATTTTTTCATTATCTGTCTTTTGAAAATTGTACCTCCTTGGTGTGTCCTAATACAGGTGCAGTGGGGGACTTATGTTGGGCGTACCCAAGTGTATGTGCTAAAGCGCTACCTTTGATGAAGATTAATACCTATGTGCATTAAAGTTCAAATGTGCTAGAAAAAGGTAATTCGTTTAGTCACCTTGTTTACCAAAATGTTAGAATTTCAGCTGAACTGATTTCTTTGGTTACTTTAGAACGACTCTTTTTCATTTGCTTTCTTATTGATGTTTTTGCCTCCATTTTCAGCTCGTGTGATAATTAGGGCATTGTAAACTGCGCTGAAAATCACTTAAAAGTTTTACCAATTTGTGTACAAACGCTATAAGTTACATATTAAATTAACCGCTGGGAGCAGAGATGTTTAAATTGTACCTAGCATTTTCGGAAGCCACGCGTTTGCTTCTTTCAATTTCTTTACATTGAATCGTACGTATGATATTGGTTAACATTATTCAAAAGAACATTTATAGTTTGATATCCTGCTTTACTGTGAGCTCGTTCTCAATTTGGAATCGTGCTTTTTGGAACCTTCCATCATGTCCTGTTTACCCGTCTCCTACGTGTTTTACAGCGCCAGATCGTGCATTTTGTTTAGTCAATTCGGATCAGAGGTCCAATAAATCCCAGTGGCCAGGGGCGGATTTATGGGGGACGCCCGCCCCCCCCCCCCATTGGCCAAAAATAGTGCGAAAAATTAAGGATTTTTGAGCGATTTTTAGCGATTTTCGGCTTAAAACGGCTAATTTTTCCGCCCAAGTCAGGATTCCGCCCCTCCCCCTTAGGGGTACCGCCCCCCCTTAGTGTAATCCTGGATCCGCCACTGCCAGTGGCGTAATGTGGAAGTAACACCTAAGCTGTACTTCTGCAAAAAGATATAAATCCAAAATCTTGTGTTATATTGGGTACATTTTGGCTCCTGGATCTCGAAAACCAACGCGTAAATTTTCTTTAAGTTACACAGTAAGTTCAGTCGTAACATTATTAACAAACGGTTGATATTAAAGTGAAATCTACCCATTGCGATTTGACATATTTAAAAATGCTCTTTTGAAAAAGTTTTTTATGGTCTCATTGGTTGACTCTGCTGTGTACTCGGTCTAGGGTGGCGTAAAAACGCGGCAATTGCATATTCATTAGAGCCGTCAAAACTTTCTACAGTCATCCGTCGTTTTCGGGTTTCATGAACCCGATCGAGTCATTTTGACCAAAAACATTGGTTCTTGGGCCCAGGATACATATGCAGTTAGTGAAAATATGAGAATCACTATATTTTCCAGTACAAACTTTTCACACACACACACACACACACACACACACACACACACACACACACACACACACACACACACACACACACACACACACACACACACACACACACACACACACACACACACACACAGACAACTCGAAATTAATGTGATACATAATCAGGTATAATTAACTGTAAGGGACAGCTTAAAATTCTATGTGAGAATTTATTCGTCATTTTATTTACTTAATTGCAGGGCCTGAAAACGGGCATGCATCATTTGAAAATGAAACCGGCCAGAGAAAACGATTCGCCGATCGAAATGCTATATCCTGCGCGTTTAAATCGATGAAAAAACGCTCCTTGTCGCCAAGCTCGCTAGATTTTTCTTGTATACCTCGCTTTACACCTTTTTAATTTTTTCGTTATTCATCTTTAAACTTTTTTGACCCTTTCTACATCAATCGGCGTCTTTCGTTTTTTTCGATTTATCATATTTTTTAACATAGTTGGCTCATTAAACTCGTCTTTGCTTCAGATCGATTCGCATTTGATCTCGATTTTTATTTTTTTAAATAAAAGATCCTGGCAATATTTAAAAAAAGATTTGTCCCACTTTCCGATTCAAATATATGCATACGCATTTAGCTCGCTCGTTCCAGCTTTTTTGAAAAAGCGGTTCCGGTTCTTAGAAAATTGGATCCGGTTCCGGTCCCGCACGGTTCAAATGAAAGTTGAAATCGACGATTCCGGTTCTCAGACCTACTGTAGGAAAGGACGGTTCCGGTTCTCGGTCTCTGTAGTGTGTATATAAGCGTAAAGTGTATATGTGTGACTTTGTCAAAAGTATCGACAAGAAATTCTTTTAAGAAAATCCAATGAAGAAGCGTCATCCATCAGTGTACTATGCTACATAAGATTTATATGTCTTATTGTGTCTTATGCCGCTTTCATTCGATCTGCTTCACATTTATAGTCTCTTTAACGCAAGTTTGGGCATAAATTTAAAAAACTATGTCCGACAATCACGCGTGGGCGTGGGGGTTTGGAGGTATGCATCCTAGGAGTTGGAATACCCCCCAGAAATCAAAATACCCCCAGAATTCAATTTTTGAACTTTTTTTTTGCTTTTTTTGCGATTTTGATGCCATTGAATAGTACTCGATGCGACACGTCGAAAAATGGTGTTTTTTTCGCCATGCGACCACTTTTAAGACGATTTTTGACCTTTGAAAATTTTATCATCCCCCTAGAATTTCGGTGCTGCCCACCTATGCCGACAGATTGTGATTATAGCATTGGTTTGATATATGATTATCGTAATTCGTGGGCTTACGTACTTTCGAAGAAATTCTTAAAATTTATGCCCAAACTTATGTGAAGCAGACTATAGCTGAAATATTCTAACCTAAAGTCTGTTTCACGTAGATTCGTGCATAGATTTTATGAATTTTCATCGACAGTAAGCCGAGGTTTAGGATAGCTATATATCAGATCAATGCTTTAATCGCAACTGTCAGACATAGTTTTAAAATTTATTATCGAACTTGTGCGAAACAGACTTTAGTCTATTTTTTTCTAATATAGGCGAGGAAGCAACAAAATAGAGCATGTAATGCTAACTCCTGTAAGTAGAACACTTATTCTTTCGAAATCGTCTGCGGTACTGCTCAATCGGCAAGGGCTTCGTATGTATCCGGTCGAGTCCAAGTCGCAGCAACCTTTTGCACTTAGTATTCATTTTATGTACCTACCTCAGTCATTTCATCTTGACGAAATTTAATAAGAGATTTCGTAAAGCGCCAATATGTCGAGCAATTTTATCGGCGCTAATAGGACTTAAAAGAATATAATTATACTTAACTGAGACTTAATCGTCTTATAGATAAAAATATCAGCGAAATAAGTCAGTAACTCAATGCAAACTACGCCACCGCTTTTTGAAAAGCTTTAAGATTTGAAACAAGTTTTTTAGTCTTTTCTTTTAGATGGAACCATAGGTGGCCAGCACCGAAATTCTGGGGGGAATGAAAAAATTTCTGGTGGGGGAGGTGAAAAAATTTTCAAAGGTCGAAAAATGGTTTTAAAAGTGGTCCTATGGTTAAAAAACACCATTCTTCGACGTTTCTCATCGAGCACTATCCAATGACATCAAAAAATCGCTGAAAAAGCAAAAAAAATTTCAAAAATTAAATTCTGGGGGATGCATACTGCATACCCCCAAACCCCCACGCCCACGAGTAGATGGAACCCTTTTAAACGCAGTGATCCTTTGCAATTAAGAAATTAATTTTAATTTGTGAACAGATGTTGTTGAGGCTAAAGGCTACTGTAATTGCATTAAAATGTCATTTCGGAGTAAAAATCCCGTGCAAAGCTTCGAAACATTTGATAGATTTAAACAGAAAGAATAATAAGATAAATTAAATCGGTGCTTCTTTCTTTACAACCATTTGTCTATAGTCCGTTTTACTCAAGTTTGGGCATACTTTTAAAAGCCGTCTCCGACAATAAGCTGACAGATTGCGATTATAACATTGATTTGATATTATAGTAATCCGCCGGCTTACTGTCCATAAAAATTCTTGAACTTAAATGCCCAAACTCATGTGAAGCAGACTATATGTAGATTTAACGCAAAACTGATAGAGACTTCAGCTAAATATTCCTCAAACATTCGCTAAAAAGTGTATAGTGAATGCTGAAATTACGCTTTTTGCCAGTTGAAAAATAAATAAAGTCAAAATATCTGTAATAATCGCCTTACTGCTGTAGTCAGCGAGACACATC
>JAVLUZ010000486.1:0-62115 GCA_036768485.1 Mermis nigrescens
AAAAAAGTTCAGCAGAATTTAGAAAAAAATTAGAAAAATCAAACAAAAATATTTTCTAATTCAAAAATTTAAATTCACAAAACCAACTTGACCCAGAACGAAAACAATAGCTTAAAGCGTCGTTTTCTGTCAATTTTGAATTACACTTTTGTTTACGCGATAGAAAATTTTTGAAAAGTAAGTGAAAATTTTAAAAAATTCCAAATTCAAACCACAAAACCGATCTGCTCGAGAAGATTACTTAAAAGCGCCATTTTCTGGTGTTCACTGTTTTCTTTACACCATTTCATTGGGGCGAGGGGATAAATGACCTCCAATTTTTGGCCAAAAACGGCAAAAAATTCAATTTTTTCCTAAAATTGAGGGGGTTCAAAAATTTTCTGACTTTGGGGGATGGGGGCAGTCCGACTCTGGGTGGGGGATCCTCCATCCCCCGTGTTACATGTATGGTTTTGCCCCATCAGACTCCGAAATAGTTTTACTTTTTGAAAGCTTTTTAGTTTAATAATATATTTTTGGATAAAAAATTTAAAAATGCAAAAAAATCGAAAAAATATGAAGAAATAATGGAAATGCCCGTTTGGTCGAGCATCCTCGTTTTTCATTCGTTTGCGGCCAACCCATTTGTCCACGTGGGCTACCTTATTATTTCCCAAGTTTTTTAAATTAGAAACTTAGGTTTTTTTAATTGTTTACAATTTTTAAATAAGAAATTCAAAAAAATACTAAAAAATCGTAAAAAATATGAAAAAATTTTTAAAAATCCGGTATTTTGCAATGCTTCCGTTCCCGAGCTGGCGGCGGCCAACTCATTCCTCCGAGAGAGCTGGTTACTTCCTCATTTTTATTAACAATGAATACGTTTTTAGTGGTTTTTTAGCTTAATTATGATTTTTGAATAAAAAAATTGAAAAACGCAAAAAGTCGTAAAAATATTGGAAAAAGTTGTAATAGTCCTCGCAATGTTTCCTTTTCCAATCCGGCCGGCGGCCAATTCACGTTCAAGAGGGCTGGTTTGCTTATTCTTTAAATAAAAACTAATTTTTCTCGTGAAATTATAAATTTTTAAATGTAAAACTTTCGAAATACATTAAACCGGACAAAATTCGTAAATTTTCGATTTTTTGCAGCGTATTCCGACGATGGCGAACCCATTCGATCGATTCGCTAAACTTTTTTTCTGAAATAAAAATAAGTCTTTTGAGGGATTTCGTAGCGGATTGCCAATTTTTGAATAAAAAGCCTAAAAAACACAAAAAAAACGTATAAAGAATCGTAAAAGTCCGGTTTTTTGCAGTGCTGCCGTTTCCAATCCGGCTATGGCCAACCCATTCGTCCAAGAGGGTGTAAAATCGTTGCTGCCCCGAAAGGCCCCTACGATGCCCAAGCCCGAATGGCACCCCCCGTGGAAATTGTATAGGGTCATCAGCGGTCACACCGGTTGGGTCCGTTGCATAGACGTGGAACCGGACAACGAGTGGTTTTGCACCGGAGCCGCCGACCGTATTATTAAGGTTAATTTTCAATTAATTTAACTGTTATTTTTTATTTGTTTATATATTTCAAAATATTATTTTACGCCTGAAGTTATGTAAATTCTAAAAAATCAATGAAATTTGGTCGCTCAAACCTGGTCTAGGCCGACCAAAAGCCTTTTTATAGTAGGCTGAAGACTGTTTAACCCTGGTTTAAACCCGTTCTAAAAATATATTTGTGTTAAGCCGACGTTGATTCAGTTTGCTGTTAGCTCGAACTGCTTAAACAAGGATTAAATTCAGATTACCGTTCTAATTCAGCTTGGATCGGACCAGAAATTGAAGTTGATTTGACTTTTAGCCGCTAATTCGAGGTTTTTTAGCATCGTCGTAGTTCATCCTAGGCATTGCATAGTCCCACTTTCTGCCAAACATCGGCCTGCTTTAAACTCGCTCGTTTGTTTTAGCCCAAAGTCGATGTTACTAATTTAATTTTACTTTTTAAAAATTTAAAATAATAATTTTAATTCAATTTTAATCTGTTTTAAATAATAAGTGGGACCAGTTCATTAAGCTTAGGCACGGTAGAGATGAGACGGTTCAAGTCTAGGTTTAAATATGACGAAAGGCTAGGATTAATTTGGACTTTTATCGTTTGTTAAGCTTTTTAGGCTGGTTTTAAGCTTCTCTGATGCCTACATAACTGTTTTCGGCTTACGCCCGATAGGCCATGCTTATTTAATTTGATTTGTTTTTTTAAATTTTTTGATTGATTGTTAAATTAAAAATCAAATCAGGTGATTCCTTAATTCCAGAATTCTGTGATTCTCGAATGATCCTAGAATGTTCTAAATTTTTTATTTTTTACTGCATTTTTATTATTTATTTTTAATATTGACTAATACTTTTATTTTTATCTTTACGCGATTTTAAATTTGCCAGCATAAGCTGGTCACATAATTCCATTAAATCTAGTATTAACCGACAAATTTGATTTATTAGATAAGTAATAATATCTTATAAATTAGCAGCCTTTTTCGGCTGCTTTTCACTGGATTTAGCAAATAATTAATAGTCGGGAAGTAAGACAGTAGGAGAAATATTTTTTTGAAAAAAAATGAGAATAGCGCAGAGAATTGAAGTTAAAAACTTTCAAAAAATTTAAAAGTACTAATTGTTTAAATAAATTTAAGCTAATTTAATTAAATTTGAATTAGTTAAATTACGTATAAAGCAATACATATTACAAAATTTAAATTTTAAATTTTGAATTTAAATTTAAATTTGAGTCTATGTATTTTAGATATGGAATTTGGCCAGCGGCGAATTAAAATCAGCCTTGACCGGTCACGTGAGCGCCGTAAGAGCCGTTAAAGTTTCGGCCCGGACACGTTATCTATTTTCGGCGGGCGAAGATAATATGGTGAAATGTTGGGATTTGGATGCAAAATAAAGTAAAGTTTTTAATTTTAATTTATTGTATTAAATATTTAATTACTAACTTAGTTTTATGAATTTATAATTTAAAATTCAATTTGTTATATTTATTTCTACTTAATTTACAATTTCGAATGTAATTAATTATATTTATTTCTATTCAATTTACAATTTAAAATTTAATTAATTATATTTGGTTTATTTAAATTTATAATTTAATTAATATTTGATTTCCGTTCATACATATTAGGATATTTAATATGTAATTATATTGAGTTTTAATAATTTATAATTTGATATTTAAATAATATTCAATTTTTATACATAGTTTTACTTTTAATTTTATGCTATGCTTATTTTAAACGTTATTTCTTCTTGTTTGTTTACTGTGGCCTATTTTATTTCTTTACACCTACATTTTTCTGAGTTTAACGTACAGTAATCCGTTATGCGCATATATGTAAGAGGGGGATGGGGTACCCTTCTATCTAAAGTCGGCCGTCCCCCACAACCCCAGAGCCAGAAAATTTTTGACCCCTTATTTTTGGACAAAATTGAATTTTTAGGCGGGTTTTAAGTATTTTTTGGCTGTTTTTTGCTTGAAATTGGAGGTCATTTACTTTTTCCCTCTTCTAAAATCGGCCAAGGACCCTTCACCCAAAATTTCGAGCCGTATACATGTATGGCTACATATGTGGAAAAGTATAGGATCGGTAGAAATAAACATGAAAAATTATTTAAAAAATTAAAAGATTTAGGAAATAATTAGAGAAAAATCAGTTCACATAAACAAGTTTTAAAAATTTCATGAAAATTCAAATATTGAGGGACAAAAGGATAAAGGCGTAAAATACGAGAGAATCAAAAATTAAAAATATAAAGCAATTATTAATTGCAGATTTCGCATTAGAAACTAAATAATCAGTTTACGAAATGACCCGACATAAATTGCTTGCTTGACTTGGCAGATAGCCAACTGAAATAAATAATGATATTTCTGTATTTGTTAATACTAATACTAATATTTTATTCAGGTAAACTATTTGTTTATCATTTACTCAGCGGTCATGTTTTGGTTTATTTTATTATATATTTCGAATTCTGGATCAGACCTGACACAATTCTTACTTCTATTCTGTTTTTCCATTTGTCCTAATTTATTTTAATTACGTACATACAAATGGAATATTTTTATCTTTTTAATAAGTTTCTTGTTACTTTCTATAATTTTTATAATTAATAACATTTATTCATATTTTGTTATAATTTTTAATATAAAATTTCAGTTTTTATAATTTAATTTTATAATTTATAAATATTTTTCTATAATCGTAATTATTTTAATGTTTGATTGATTATTAATATTTTTTCATGCTTATTGCATTTTTCTCTATTATTTATGTGAATCGGTACTTACATATTTTTATTATTTATTTTATGTCATTCATAGATTTTTATTTATTCATTCTAAATTTTCGTATTTTTATTTGATCTTCTACTTTCAAGTGTTTTTGCTTGTTTTCGTTTAAATTTCTTTTTAGGATATTTCATCGTTTTTTGTTGTATTTTACATCAAAACCATTTTAATAAGTGTCAACGGGTTTCACGTCCTTGTTTCAATCAATAATTTTTTCCCGAATATTTTATTAAATTTAGTTTTAAATTGAAATCGTGAAATTTTCGCATGATGCAATAAAATAAATTTTTCAATCAAAATCGTAATGACTATTAATTAATTTGACTTTCAGCTTATTCAACAAATAGACTAAAACGGAATTTTTCTGCCCTGATTTGTTTCCACATTTTAGCTTAGATATTTAATTTTTTGGATTATACGATTTTAAATTGCTTTTTATTCAATGTTTACTTATATGTTTTTATAGTTTTAATCTAAATATTAAATCAATACCGTTATATATTTGTAAATGTAATTTCAGGCTTAGTTTGGCGGTTGAACTTTCTAAAAATCTGTAATAATATCATCATTGCTTGTCATGATTTTGGGCTATTATTTTAAGATTAGATTCCAGAACCTTTGAAAATATAACTGAACGACTAATTATGAATTCTGAAAACTGACTGATACGAATTGCATCTGATTACTTTAAATTTTTCGATCCTAATTTAAATAAATTTTAAACTTTGTCTTTTAAATTAAAAATTTTTGTAAAATTTTTTAATATTAATTGTATATTTAATTTACACGAATTTTTTTCAAATCAGTCAACATGCTGTCACAGTTTGTAAGAAATATCTGAAGTTTCTTGAGGAAAGATACAACGTCACTTTTTTAATAAAAATGACCAAAATGACGAAGTCTTTGAAAAATAATTTTTATATTCCGTTGCTAGATATGCAAATAACAAAATTTCAATTAAAATAATTAGTTTTTGTCGTTCGAATTTAACATGAATGCAAAGAAATTAGATTAAAATTTAAAAAATGGATCCGGAAAACAAACTGAACTAAGAATTGAAATAAGCGAAAGTGTCGTCCCTTAACATTAGATCTTGCAATAGTGTACATACATATTTATTTTATTTATATGTTTAATATTCTAAATACGAATTTGCGTATTTATTATTTATTTTTTGGTTTTTTTTTGCATATTCTGTTCTGTTTTATACTTTAAAACTTTAAAATTTAAATATTTACATAACGTTTTGTGAAAAGTTCATTATAAATTTTTTGGCTCATTGTCAAAAATAGTCGATGCTAAATAACTGAACGACATTGGGCAATTATAAATATAATTTGTTCATTTTGGTTGTTTTTGTTTAATTCTATGATTTAGTATAATTTTTCGGAAAATTACCGAAAAATATCGGGGATGCTATACTTATCATTGTTAACGTATTTAAAGTTTTCTATTTTTATTTTGTCTGGTTATTTTCTAGGTCATCAGGGATTATCATGGACACCTTAGCGCCGTCTACGCCATGGATTTACATCCGACGATTGATGTTCTGGTAACAGCAAGCCGAGATGGCACAGCCAGGGTAAAATATTTCGGACTTTCAAATTCGTGAATCGTATTTTCAGATTTTCTTAAATTTAGCTCTTTTTAGCAATTACATAATTTGCCGAGAATGATCGAAAAAATAAAAATAATAAATGTATATAATTAAGATACGTTTGTAAAATAATAAAAATAATGTAATTCAGGTATAGAATCTAACTAAATACGTATTTAATTTAAAATATGTACATAATTCATAATTTGAAATATAAATACATATTTGAAAAGTATATCATTTAAAATGAAGAAATATGTAAAGTTATACAGGGTGGGCCAAAATAGGCTACACCCCAATGTTACCGGTCATAACTTCAGCAGATCTAACTGTAAAATTTCAAGTCCGCTTTCATTAGATAGATAGAAGCATAGGTGGGCAGCACCAAAATTCTGGGGGTGAAAAAATTTTCAAAGGCCAAAAAAGGGTCTGAAAAGTGGTTGTATGGCGAAAAAACACCATTTTTCGACGTTTCTCATCGAGCACTATCCAATGGCATCAAAAAATCGCTAAAAAAGCAAAAAAATCAAATTGAATTCTGGGGTTTATTTTGATTTCTGGGGAGGGGTATTTCGACTTCTGGGGGTTGCATACCCCCCACGCCCATGTGTGGATAGAAGTGTCCTTGTTTAAATCGTGTCGAAACATTTTAGCCACCTGTCAGCGGTTTGGGTGCTACAGTCATCTGTTTACACCCTACATCGATATTTTTCAAACTCCGAAAGCTCGTTCGGTTATGACAGGACTTTGCTTATCATTTCGACTATATTTAGTGCAGTTTTTGCATTTAGTAGGAAGCGATACCCTCTTTAGGCTTTCGCCAATATGCCGATAATTTTTTGACTGAAGATATTGCCAAAAAACGGTACCAAATACACGCTAATGAAACACTGCAGAAACTGTGGGGTTTAAACAGTATCAAAATGCGGTGTTAACAAATCGCCGTAGCGCGCAGACGACTGGAAGCGAGCCAAAATTTTTCGCACAGTCCAAACTAGCATATTTTTATCCGTTGAATGCACCTAGTCTCAAAATTCAATGTTTCGATTAGCCCAAGTTACAATATCGGGGTAAACTTTTTTTATTTAACCCTGCAAAATTTTAAATAGAAAATAAACGAATAAATCTTTTAGTTGTAATTTTTTAATTTTTCTTTTAATCTTCACAGGTTTGGGATATGAGGGCAAAAGCGCAGGTGCATTGCTTGACGGGGCACACAAACGCTGTAGCCAGTGTAAAGTGCCAATCGGCCGAGCCTCAGGTCTGTTTTTATAATATGAAAGCAGTAAATTATGTATAATTTAAAAAGTAATGTTGTTTACAAGCAGACACGCACGGCATGTTAATTCTGTTAGGGGGGCGAAATTTTAAAGTGCCTTTTCCGGGCTCGAAAGTGACGGACACGCGTCAAAAACATCGCTTTTTTTGTTTTTGACGATGCCCTATCTTTCTAGAGGATAAAACCATATAAAAGTTTGGAAATAATCAAAAAAAATTAATAAGAAAACATATTTCGGGACTTTTGAGCATTCAGATAGGCTAAAACCGCTTAAAACAGCACATTTTTTTGCCAATTTTCGGAAACATAGAAAATTGCTTATTGTAGTGGAAGCTTTCTTCTGCAGTTGGAATACCCCCTCCCAGATCATAAATGGTTGTAAGCGTATGAAGTGTCTCAACTGGTAAATTCTCGCCAGTAATGAAAGACTACAGGAAGACTTTACAGTACTTAAATCGTTATATCATCCTGTGCTCATTATAGTTTTCTAAAAATGCATAATCTGACCGTCACTTCTATGCGTACTTTACACTACTTTGTTAAGCAAAGGATAAGTGGGTGAATACGACGTTAGAAATACGTATTTTATGACCTGAGACACATACATGTCTTCACTACTGGCCACGGAAGTTGACGCTCTAATATGCTTCATATGTAGGATGATATAGCTGGTTACAGGATATATCTTTATTACGTCGGTACTATTCCCGCCCACGCATGACCGACGTTTTAAACAGGCACGTAGCTGGCCGTCCTATTTTGGGGGACCAACACCAGTTTTTGGGGGACTAAGTCCAAAAAAGCCAAAATAGTACAAAATAACATTTAAAAAGTCATATTTTCTGAATATTGTGGGGGTCGACACTCCCCAGAGACACGAGCCTGGTTTCAAACATACATCCTGTAACAAGCTCTCTCGTCCTGTGAAGCATATTAGAGCGTCAACATTCGTGGCGAGCACTGTAACAGTGGGTTTAGGGTTCCATGTTCAAAGTCGGCCGTCCCTCCATTTCTCAAAGTCAGATATTTTCGAGCTCCCAACCGATTTTTGGCGAAAACTCGCATTTTTTTGGCAATTCTAAGGTGCTTTTTGACAATTTTTGGCCCAAAACTAGAAGTCGTTGACCCGTTTTAAATTTGCTTGCGGACCCCACCCGGAGTTTCGAGCCGTTACGTCTTAGGTACACAAGGTCAGGGTCAGGGTCAGCAGTGGTAGAGGGGGTACAGTCCCAGAATTCCAAAATAGTAAATAAAATGTGCACGATTTTTTGTACTATGTCAAACGACGAAAACGGTCTCGACTACACTATATCGTTTATAACACTAAAAAATAGACAAATTGATTAATTTTGGACGCATTTTGACTAAAAGACAAATACAAGTATTAATCCGACGCCCAAGCCTAAAAATTTTGACATCACTGCTTTTAACCCCATAAATTACGCGAAAGAGTTTCCCAGTCAGATCGACTAGCGCCTGACCGCTTCAGTGGGAGGCCATGCCTTCCAGCCCCCACTTCGTACTATGTGTGCTCTACCAGGGATGCGGCGAGTTGCATTTTTGGAATATAAGCGGAGTGCTTGGTGCGGTGCAGAGTTTTACAATTTTGCTTTAGCGGGTGCAGGTGCAGGTGTCGCACCTTAAAAATACTTGATTTCGAGGTGCTGCGGGTTTAGCAGTGAGATATAGCGCATAATATAAATAGGGCCGAAAATGCATCATTTTTTCCGTAATGCAGTTACTTACCTGTGTGCGAATTCATGTTGTCTTCAAGCTGATTGTCTTTTTCTTTGCAGACTACTCCTCGTTGGAGTAAATTTGCAAACTAGAGATAAGTAGATTGTCAATGATTGAACCATTGACCAATAATAGATGTTATATTTTGCACTTTGCGGGATGCTGATATGTTGAGACGCTTGTTGTTATCATTCTTTTCTGTAAAAGGAGTCTACGAGCGTTTTCGCGCCAGCAGCAAAAATATTCTAAGCACATTAATTTTGACGCGATTTTTAAGTAAGTTATATATTCAGAATCGACAGTATTCATTTGCTGTACGACTGAAAAACTGTAGAAAATCCAGTGTATTTTTAAGATGCGTTTCGTTATCTCGTTAAAGTCAAGAGTCTTTTAAATAATTTGTACCATCAACAGTAAATTGAATAGGCTCTCAGAATCATGTGTCCTACTTTATTCATAAATTAAATGTGAAATAATTAATAATGTTACAACGAGTGTGGCGCCAAAACGGCAGTTGCTAAAAACAGTCCTAGCATGACGCCTTAAAAGCAATGTACAATACGTTGCTGCGCAATATCTCTGCGCATGCTAGAGTGGTTGAACTGATGCATGTAAGGCCCGGCACCTAGACCCATCTCTTTTTAAAAAGCATAATTCGCATGATTGGAAGTTCTTCCTATAAGAGAGCTTGAACATGTCTGCAGTCAGGAGGTACCTAAAAATACGACTCATTACTGAAGTGAGATGTTCGCTTTCATTCAACTTGTAACTGGTTCATTAGAACTCACTGTTATACATTTTGGTTTTTTCATTAACAGTCTGCCTGCAAATCGATTTTTGTCTTTTCCGTAAATTCGCATTGTTATTGTCCGCCACCCGCTGTTTTATCACCAATATTACCTTAGCGGGTGCGGGTGCCGTCTACGGGTAAGAAAAATTTCCGGAATGGCAGCCTTGCGGTGCAGGTTGCGTTGGTACCAAAAAGCAGCGGTAATAGCGGGTGCGGAGTGCGGGTATCCGCTCGCATCCTAAATGTCTACATATGCCTTCATGGGCTGACCCGAAACACTGCACTCCCAGGCGTGCTTGGTGTGTTGATTTCTCTCGTGGAATTAGAAATCTGTCAAAAATTTAAAGCGTATAGGACATACGTAGGCTGTGAGGAGGGTGAGGAGAGTAGTTGCTCTCCCTGAGGCTTTTGAATCGGATAGCTATAGCTTCCCTTTGTAGCCGTTTGTTGCCGTAAAGACATGCTGTTTACTTGCCTTTTCAGGACCAGGCCTTCTAGCTATACAGTCGTTTTCGGATTGAGAAACATGCTCGTGTGAGTTTGGGAGTTCTCATGATGGAGTCGTTCCTGAGTCTGTAAAAGGATTTATAGCTTATTTTCTCTGCTTCAGCGAGCTAAATGGCTAATTTTGGTTCGAAAAAGCTCTGTATAGTTATATTTGCTTGAGGTTCATAAAGGCTAAATATTTGCCAAAAATGCTCGGAAAAGATGGGTTTAAGTGATATCGTTTTCAGCTGCAGAAGTCGTTCTGCAAAGCATTTGGCTATCGTAAGGTTTTCAGATTTTCACCCCTCACTGAAAGTTTGACCTTGCGCGCCTGCGACTTGCTGGAAAAATTAAGCGCTCGGAAATCGAAATGGTCCAAAATGAGGCTAATTTTGAATTACGTTGTCAATTTTTGGCCACGTAATTATCTTTCTGATCATTTCAAGGTCGATATAACTCAAAGTTTTAGGATAAACCATTGCTGACTCTCTAGACGGCTCCTTAAAACTGGGGAGCAGTTAGTTGGCCATTCCTTACCTGCATGTACTCTTTTGGCAAAAGCAGTCGAGGAAATGCACCTGATATGGCCTGAAAATGCGAGTTTGTTCAAAGCTTTGGGGAGGAAAAATACATTGCTAAAAGTTTAAACCAGGACACTTTTGTTTTCTGTGATGGTTTGGAAAATCGCCTATTCTGGTCGCATGCGTATATTTTGCGAGAGAGTAAAGTAGACCACCTCGGATGGGGCAGTCGAATAGCATCTTCTCAAATGGGTGAGGCGTAACTTCACTGAAGAGTTGTTGTTAACAAGATTCATCCTTATCCAGTAAATTAATGCTGCTACACATAATGCAAGAGATAGATTATAGTGATTTATAATACTCAGTTGTTGTCTTAAAAAAGATGGTATAACCGCTTAGCCGGTCACGCGGCGTCAGCGAACTGTCAGTGCAGCCGGTTCCTGATCCGGGTTAGGAGCGATGGTTTTGCCATCTGCCTTCATAACACGTTTTAACCGGTTAAGTTGATTCTCTGGGCTGAAACAGCTAGGCTGCACTACGTAGCTTAGAATGCTGTGTAATAGGCTTCCCAACGGATCATAACGAGCTTATACCATAGATGCACAGCGTCACCGAATCTGGGGAGGAGGTCGGCCCGTCTCAGGAAGGCCAAGAACAGAGCTTTTGAGGCCAAAGTGACCTCAAAAACTGGTTTCAAGTGCTAAAATAGCGTTGAAGAACTATAATACGTACACAGGCGCTTTTGCAGATAAGATTTTCAATTTTCATCAAGCACTTTCTGCCTTCATTTTCCCTGTTTTTTCGATAGCTATTTCCCATTTTAGACCTCCTGAACCCTCCCACCATGTATGTCTGAGTTACTGCCGAACTTAATGACTTCTAACTCCGACCATTACGAAAGCTACAGTGTGCCACCTCGTGCTTCTGATCAGGGCGCATGTTAGAGGGCGGAGAGGGCGGCCGACCCTCACCCCACTCGGCGGAACAAATTTTTGAAAGGTATGATGATGCACGGAACAGATGAAAACATCTGCACATCCTCGCTTGCAAAATCTTCAAATTTTCAGCGTTTCGCATAGGAATGTGAAGTATTTTCCATAACTGTGGACCAGAGCCTGAAACCAAAAGTTGCACTTTGTGTAGCCTTCAAGTCAGAGAAACAAAATTATTTCAAAAAAGTTCGAATATGATCTTAATGGATAGAGCATGTCGAAAAACGTCAAAAATACGGCAAGGTATCCCGACACATTTCATGAGATACAGGCCAACTTATGTTAGGTCCCCCTTGGCCGGATCCTGGATACGGGCCTGACTACACTTATAACCCGACATGCAAATAGGGAGATTTGGTCGGATAAAAAAATGGATTGTAACAAGTAATCAACAGGTTATAACCGTTGTTACAAAAGGTATCAACTGGATGATCAGTGGTGGATACAGGAATTTCTGACAGGGGGTGAAGAGGCGGAACCCAAAATTTTTCCTAACAGTTTCAAAAATTGCCCAAAAATTCCGTCCGCTATGCCTAAAATATCGATATTTGCCATCTTTTGATGGAGAGAAGCAATTTTCGAAAATTTTCCGCGAAAAACGCAAAAAAATTAGCACAAAAATCGGTGCAAGGCACTTAAAAAACTAAATGAATCGTTTAAAGGACTAAAAAACCGTAGTTCTGTTCATAAACAACTCTTCTGGTGTAAAAATGCAGTTTTTAGAGCGCCAACAAATTGGGTGAATGTCAAAGATGAGACCTGCCCGACGCGAAAAATTATAACAATCGTGAAAAAATGGCTAAAATCATCAAAAAATACACTTCATTCTCTATTTCGCCGAAATATTCTTTGACGACACGGGAGGGGCGCCCCTCGCCCCCTCTAAATCCGCGCATGTTGATGATACTAGAGTTATAGCCGGCTAACAGGAAATGCGGCTGCAAGAAGCTATAGACAGGCTATTACCGGATCGTCGCAACTTTCAGCCGGATTATGCCGGTGTAACGAGTTGTAACGAGGTGTTAACTGGTTAAAACTGGTTTATAACGGCTTTAACTGGATTATAACAGGTTATAACCGGATCGCACGATACGACGGTGCGGCTGTGGGATTTAGCGGCGGGAAAATCGCGTTGCACGCTGACGCATCACAAGAAGAGCGTGCGTTCGCTGTGCCTCCATCCTTCTATGTACATGTTCGCCAGCGCGTCTCCGGACAACATCAAACAATGGAAGTGCCCCGAGGGCGAATTCGTTCAAAGTTTGACAGGTCAAAACGCCATCGTCAACGCGCTGGCAGTCAACGCCGACGGAGTGCTCGTTTCAGGGGTGGGTAGAAAAGCTCGTTTGCTTGAACCCACGCACTTAGAGGCAGACTTGTAAGGGCTCGAAAGTCTGGGTGGGGGTCTCCCGCCCATCCGGTGAGAGGGGTGCTTGACTTTCAGTTTTTGGCCGCTAATAGCTGAGAAGCACAAAAAAATGACCAAAAAGCGCGTGTGTTCGCCTAAAAAATCGGAGGGAGGTCAGAAATTCGTTGACTCCCGGAGATAAGGGACAACCGGCTTCGAATGGGGGAATCCCCACATCGCCCCTCTTACATACGTGCTTTGAAATGGGTTGGCCGTAGTCAAAAATCTACAGCTTTTCCGGAATTTAAGATCTTTTCGCCTCATATCTACTTTTTTGCGTAGAGCTGAAAATTCGGAAATGAAAAAATTTGCAAAAGTATATGCGATTTTTCTTGTAGTTGCTAATTTAGGGTTTGAGGGGCCATATCGGACTGCCAAAGCTCGATTCAATATATCGATAAATAGTATAGTTCGCATCATCAACTGGAAAATTCAAAAAATTTTTATTAAAATACTAAAACATAAAATTGAAGGTTTAAAACGATCTTAATGATAGATTTTTATCATCAAAAAATTTGTTATACATATTTTTGTATTTATTCTTTATTTTTACTTTATTTTCTAATTTTATTCAATGCATATTTGCCTATTTATTATTAGATGTTTTTATCCGAGTACTTTTTTAGGTTTTATTATTGATGATTCATTCTCTAATATGTCTGTGTGAGAATATTCGGCTGTTTCTGGAACTTATTGTAATTCTATTACACTTGTTTATTTATTTGTTTATTCATATTTATATATATTTATTTTATTTCTAGTTAATTTTTTATTTAATTTTTATGTATATATGTTTTCACTTAACGATTTCTGGATTTTACTCCGTTAGTTATTTTTTCCAGGCGATAATGGCTCGTTGAGTTTTGGGACTGGAAAACGGGCTTTTGTTTCCAAAAATACGAGAGCAAACCGCAGCCCGGTTCGATCGATTCCGAAGCCGGAATTTTCGCCCTGTGCTACGATCAGAGCGGTTCGAGGCTTATCACTGCCGAAGCGGATAAAACGATAAAAATGTTCAAAGAAGACGAAACTGCGGTAATTAATTAATTAATTACATAATTACTGCAATTAATTATTTAAATTAATTAATTAATTAATATAATAATTAATTAATTAATTGACCCATTTATTTGTTTGATCTCTACAGTAATAACGGCTCGAAATTTCGATAGGTATAATTTAAATTTAAATTTAAATTACTTGAAGTTAAATTTAAATTAAATTTTGGCCAATTTGTGGGATGCGGTCAAAAAAGTACCGAAAAATGATCTAAAACGCATTATTTGGCAACAGTCTGTACCTATATGTAGGCTTGAAACTACATATTTATAACGCTGTAACTTTATTGATACATTATGTTATTTAATAATTCACATTAATTGTGTGATCAATGCCGTCCGTTTTTCTGTCCAATTATAATAAATTTAAGAGGTCTGTCAATGTGCTCAAACTGCATACGTAAATAATAAAATTTTGGTAATGCATAAAATAATGAAAAATATATAAAGAAATTCATCTAAACAAGACAATTACTCAAATTTTCAATCTCTAAATCGAACAGAACATAGTCAAAATATGAGTATAGAGCGCGAAGAGCCGAAAATTTGACACTTTTGAGCAAATAGATGGCTAAAAACGCTCAGAAAAGCACGTTTTCTACGATTTTTAGAAAATTTTTGGGAGACTTTCGGATAATCGCGAAATCTGGAACGTGAAAAATTTCTGCGGGTGTTGAAAAATTTTCGAGGGAGGAGGGAATTTTTCTGGGAGGGGGTGAAGCCACCGACCCCCAAGATCATGTTTGACTGTTGCGCTTCTTACTCGGTAGAATAAATCGATAATAAAGCTGGGAAATTGAAGATGAAAAAGTAATGTATACAATTGGTGTTAAGTGTAAACTACGAGGAAAAGCGTAGAATATGGGTTACGCAACAAGTGTAAAGTATAAACGGTCGAATGTAGAAAATGTGTAAAGTGTGTAGCGACGTAAACAACATCCCATTGAACAAATTTAGCTCTTCACCTATTACACATTTGTATTTTTCTCAAAAATAAGACGGTTTATAATTTTTGGTTAAAAATTTGGCACGTCTTTAAAAATGTAATTCAAATCTTTTTTAGCCTAAATTCCGCTCGACTCATTAATTAATTAATTGCCGAGTTTATTTAATTTTCTACGCGTCTTTTTTCAGACGGAAGAGTCACAATCCCTGTAATTTGGCGACCGGATATTTTGAAGAAGAAACAATATTGATTTATCGATTTGTTGATTTCTTACGTACATAACCCGCTTTTGTATGCATCTTGTATTGTTATGTATTATTTTTTGTATTATTATTATTCATCTTGTATTATTTTTTTTATTTTTTTAATTTGTTTTGCTGTTATTTAAGGTGTTCTTAACGACGTAACCTCATGTATTAAAAATGCCTATAAATTCTGTGAATCTAAAAAGTGCCAAAACTCTATTTAAAGGCAAAAATGATGAATTTTCGATGTTTCTTATCGAGATCTATGCATTAGCAAAAATATCGCGAAAAACACTAGAAATTTCTTTATTTATGGTGTTCTCGGATTTTTTGGGTCTAGCCAGACCATATGTAGATACACAGCATGGCCGATCTGAGGAGTTTCAATTAGTAAGCTTGTTTTGGGTCAAACTGATCTAAAAATTGTACATGTGCTACGAAAGCGAGCATTAAACCTAGATTATTTAACCATTTCTGTTCAATTTCAAGCACTCTTGATGAACGTTCTCTAGATTCCTCGGTTTTCGGCCTTACTCAACAATGAACTCATTTTTCAGTATGTGGGGTCCAGATAAGACATTCACGGGGGTCTAGCTAGACCGCAGTCCGGAGAATGGAAAATAAGTACTTTTCTGTGAAAAATGAGTGAAAAGTAAAGGCCAAAAATCAAATAAAACTGAAGATTTCATTCAAAAGTGCTTTAAACTGACCAGAAAGTGTAACGACCTATGTAAGCCTTTTAGAGCTTATACCAGTTTCTGAAGTCATTTTGACCTGAAAAGCTCATTTTTTGGCCTTCGTCAGACCGGCCGACCTTCAGATCGGCCATGCTGTATGGATTCAGACCATGCTTGGGCGGCAAGAAAATTCTCGAGGGTTTGCAGGGAATCTCTGGGGTTGTACATATATCCAGGGACGTAGCTGTAGGGGGACTGGGGGTCCCGGCCGGACCCTCCAAAATTCAGAAAAAACCAGGAATGGGACTTTTTACACGTTATTTTGTGCTATTTTTGGCTTAGACCCTCCCCCAAAATTGGTGTTGGTCCCTTCAAAATAGGAGGGGCCAGCTACGTGCCTGCATATGTATACCCGAGGCGCCCGCCCATGTGTGGTCCAGACCATGCATGCACAGCATGGGAATTCTGAGGGGTGAAATTTTAGAGTCCCTTTGTCGGCCTTAAAATAGTGCGCGTCAAAAATCGTTTTTCGGCTTTTCTGACGATGTTCTATCTTTCTAGAGCATAAAAAACAAAAAATCTCGAAAAAATGTCGAATAAATTGAACAAAATATAGTTAAAACGTGAGTATATAGCGCAAAACGCCGAAAACTTGACGCTTTCGGAGCAAATGCATAGATAGCTAAAAACATCTTAAAAGCACCTTTTCGATGAAGTTTACAGGAAACTTTGAGAAATCGCGAGTTTCTGGGGGCTGAAAAGATTTCTGAGAGGAGGTGAAAATGTTTTCTGGGAACCCCTCCAGATCATGTATGGTCGAGCGAGACATAGGGTTGTTCATCGTTATAATAAGGTTAGTTGCTGGATAATGAAGCGTTCTTCTCGAAGCTTTGGTGGAATACTTTTCACAGTGAATGAATGTTTTGAGTTTTTCCCATTTAGGGCGAAAAATTAGAAATGACGTTAATTTCGGTTTTTTGACCTTTATATCAATATGCCAGTGGATTTTGAACTGCATTTTTAGTTTTAGTACAAAATTCTGTACCAGAGTGTGTAAAGAATACAAAAATTTATGAAGAGTGTTGTGCTGGAAGAATGCGTTTTACAAATTGACGATATTCAAATACACGTTAACGTTTAAGAACGCTATGTAGTCAGCCAGACCCGCCAAACCCCCACGTGCGTGTCTAGTCCAGACTGCTCGCCCATGTATGGTCTGCGTTGTACTCATTGTACGCTGTTTCTGCACTAATTTGTTTATTCCAGCATGGGTTAGTTTTATTTCGTTAATTTTTAGCAAATCAAAGTAGGTAGGTACTTATGCACATACAACCTATCCTCGCGAGTTTTTCTTCAACATTTACAGAGGAAGCCTAGAAAACATTTTCGCTAGTCGCTTAAAGCAGTATCGATTTTTATCGAAAAATTGATTAAGTATAGTCTGTTCTGTTCAAACGGCTCATTTTCATTGTACGGCTTATAACTGTAGCAAATTATTTTACGGCTAGGTTATTGCGGCACTTTGTTAGATGCGCCACATGTTAAGCAAAACACAGACATCAATAAGAAAAGTTTAAAGCAGTTAATCGCTAAGACAACAAAATTGAAGAAGCCATTTATGCAGTGAAAAAGTAATACAGTAATAAGACTTCTGCGAAAATGGGTCATTTGGAATGGAACAGACTATAGTCGATTTTGACCGGAAAAAATCGATGTGTCTGACCGATTTTGCACCTGTTTTGTCTATTTAACCGAGTTTTACAGCCCTGAGCCTAAGTTGTTTTTTTCCCGCATTTTACTCTAAAAATTGGCACAAGGTCACATAAACGTTTATTGTTTAAATAAGCAATTTTGGCATTCGTCCACTTAATGTCATGCTGAATACAGTAAGCCAAGTGTAAACGAAAATATTTTCTATGTAAAAACACTCATTTTCGGTTCTAATGGTTGAATTTTTGGTTGTGTTCATAGGTTGGCAGCACCAAAATTCTGGGGTTTGCAAGATTTTTCGAAAGCTCAAAAAATTGTCTTAAAAATGGTGGTAGGGCGAAAAAACACTTTTTTCACTTTTTCCATTGGCATCCAAAATTGCGAAAAAAACCAAGAAAAAATTTCAAAAATTGAATTCTGGGATGCTAGGTATTCAGGTTTCTGGGGGGTTATTCGAGATTCTGGGGGGCGCATACTCCCCAAACTCCAACCCACACGCCCACGTGTAGTTGTGTTGATTCCGTTATAAAATTCTCGCTTACCGTTTTGCCGTCCAATTTGCGCGCCTGGTTTAAATACTGACTTTTGAGAATGTAGGGTAGGTTGGGAGGCCGACCTTGACTGCATAGGGTTTTTCCTGCCTTTAACATTTATATTGATATTTAATCTTGCATCTTTTTCGCGCTCCAATCTGGAAATGTCTGACGATAAGTTCTAAGCGGCGACTATTCAGCCAAAATTTTGAAAAACTTTTTCCTGCCTAAATTTGAAATTAGTGTAAAGTTAAATTTTAAACGACGACTATCCAACCAAAATTTTGACATAAGATGACTGAAAATTTCGGAGGAAGCGGGAGGAACTGCTGCTCCTCGATCTGATGAATGATACATATAAATACGAAAGGTACAAATTCTTATCAGAAAACGCGCATTGTAGCTGATTAGGGAATTTCGTTTGAGCTTTACGACTGGCGCCTTGTCAATATTGACTTTAAAAGACTAACAAAACAAAAAAATTTTCTAAAAACAAATTTGAAAGGTTACTCAGATGTGGCCTCCGCAAAATTGAAAAACTTGTTCCCTGAATTCAAAAGTGTAATTTAAAAATCTGTCTAAAACCTCACGTAATACATACCTCATCTACCATAAAAGTGTTTTACTTGCGCAATTTAAAAATGGAAAATTTAGGCAAAATGAAGGCCAAAAACGGGTGAAAATTGAAATTTCTCTTCAAAAGTGCTTCAAATTGACCAGAAAGTGTAATAACGTAGTTTAAAGGCTATTTTAGCGCTTATACTACTTTTTGAGGTCATTTTGACCCAAAAAAGCTCAATTTTTGACCTCCTCAAGGCCTACTGACCACTTCCCCAAAGATCGGCCATGCTGTACATCTGTGCCTGAAATAGGCTGTTGAAGCTGAGGGCGATCATATAAATTTTCGAATCGATGTAATCGTGAAAATCGCAGACTTGGATATTTTTTGTTTCTAATCATTAAAACATTAATTAGTACACATGGCGCTATGAAACAAATGAGAATCCGACGTAGAATTGAATACTCTACAAAACAATATTTGTATAATTTAGTTATCCATGATGTCGATTTCTACAGTGGGCCGATCATTTCGTGACGATCTGTACACTGTTGATAAAATTTTGATAATGTTTATGTATGTATCGAGGGGGAGTAGACCATATCGTTTTTTGAATTTCAATCAAACTGGTTTCCGAAGCCAATGCGACTTATTGGTTTGGTCGACTACTTGTGTACTTTGGTTTTTAAACACCCTACTTTGCCGAAAATGAATGGCCCCGGGTCATACGACAATCAGTGAATTCGATTTATAACTTAAAACTTTCGAAACTTTTGATTTACGTCTCTTGACAGTGTGGGTTTTTTCTATGGCCCAGCTGACATTTCGAGTTTTTCGCGCAACGCCTAACGAACTCTGTTTGGTTATATTTAAACCTGTAAACAATGCGCTACATGGCCCATTCGAAAATTTCGCCAAATTATCGCGTTTTGATCTGGACGCCTTGCGTTGCGTGCATCAAATTTCGAGATGTTGGTCCGCTTCGCGTTCGTTCAAGTAAGAATTGCTAGTTTAGACTCATATCTACGCTACGCTTCTATTCTGGTTATTTTAGGCAATTGAATATATCAGACGCAAATGATTAATCATTTTTGACCGTTTTTTGCTGGAAATTGAAGTTTAATTTGTATCTTAATATTTTCTTATTATTGCTTTTAGTCTTGTGAAAATAATGCGTCTTTATCGGCTTCAGAGTTCGAGCAGCATTATTGCTTTTGTGACAAATGGCCACATTTTTAAATAATTTCGGAAAGGGAGAGGGCCGGTTTTTTCAACAAAAAAATTTAAAAACATTTGGGTGTATTCTTTGCTAGTCCTATGAATATAAAACTTGGATTTAACTTAAATTTTTTCGTTCTTTCTCGTTATTTTCATTGGCCCTTTTCAATTTCGACCTTCATTTTGTACGGGTATGAGTAATAGTGGCATTAAATCCTTTGAAGTAGCGTGAAATTTCTATCCCATTCAAAGGAAAATTATGGAATGATAAATTGAAATGCTATGCTTGACTTATTGCTTAAAGGCAATTGCATACCTATATTCAAATTTTTAAGGAGATAAAGCAATGTTTTTCAAAATTGAAACCTTCATGTCTTTGCTGATTATTATCCTAAAAGATAAACTAAAATGAGCGAAATGAAGAAATAAAAAATGAAATGGAAAATCAGCCAAGTATACGAACGTCCTTTGGTCTTAAGCTAGTATTGGGAGACCTTGTGATTTCCTGATTCGCACAAATGAGAGAATTGAAGCGATAAAATATGGATGCTGCTCATTAGCTACATAAGAGATTCTCGCGTTTGGCCGGCCAGCCCATGCATGTAACGGCTCGAGAATTAGGGTTGAAGTCCCCGGCGATTTTTAGGATGGATGATTCCGATTTCTGGTCAAAAATGGCTTGGCAAAATCAGCTTGAAATAGTTAAAAACACGAGTTTTTAGTCGGAAATCGGGTGTCAACAATTAATTAAGTTTGGGCGGATGGAGGAACGACCAACTTTGGGAGGGGATCCCCTATCTCCCCTGTTACGCGTACGGGTCGCCTAATATTTAAAATATAGTATTTCGTTACTGAGAAGCATACAAGGGCTAGATTTCTTAAGTTGCCCGTCTGTCATTATTTCTTATTGTTGTCGCTCTTTCAATCAGCCTTGCGCTATTAGTAAAAAAATAGCGCGTTTCTCGCTATTTTTGTGAAAGTTTTTGTAGTTTGCTGTCTTCTACCGAAAACGGTCGGCTTGGCTACACCAAAATTAATATCACTTTCACCTCGTCTAAGAAACTAATGCACTGTTTTAGCTATTTGCCCTACTGTCTTATGGCTTGGCCGAGGACAAGTGTTCCGGTCCTTTTGGCCAATTCATCAAGTGTTTGGCCGTTCAGGTGGATAGTAAGCTCCATTATTATCAACAAGAGGCGTCGAGCGAAGTTCAAACTAGCACAAAAGCTTGCTTCAAGAGGTGAATTTTATACATGAATGTGGTGCTAAGACATGCACAACGTTGGAATTATAGTGAGGGAGCAAAAATTTTCTTCTAAAGTTCCCTTTTGGGACCCAAATACGATGAGTACCTTTGCGTCAAAAACGCCATTTTTGTCGTTTTTGGCGATTCTCTCTTTTTCAGTATATAATAAGATGCGAAAATGTCTAATAATTTTTCAGCGTTTTTATTCATTATTTATTATCATTATCTATTACTCTTATTCATCCAAAATATAGTCAAAAAGGGAGTACCTGTATGTGAAGCGAAGCGCCGAAAATTCGACACCGTTGAGTCAAAGGATCGCTAAAACCGCTTAAAACAGCGCCTTTTCTACGAATTTTTAGGAAAATTGAGTACTCTGAGAGCTGAAAATTATCAGGGGATGGCGAGTGAAAACTTTTCCGGGTGCTGAAACTTCTGAAACTTCTAAATAATTATGTACATTGAATCGTCGTTGAGGAAATATTTATAATCATCTGGCCAAGCTTTCGGATCTAGCCGTCTTTAATTTTAGAGTAAAAAATAGATCAAAACTCGAAAAAGTTGGAATATTACTGTAGAATATGCGGAGAGGATGGGGATTCTCAGCCTCAAAGTTATCCTCTTTCTCCTATTTTTCCGAAGCAATTGCGCTTTTAGGCTATTTGTGCCATTTTTAGCAAAAACTGGCCGACTACCGCCCTCTCAAAGTTTCGAGCCGTTGCATGTAAATACAAGTTTTGAAAAATGAGCTTGCTAAGCGAGAGTTGTAAACTAAGAGGAGCTTAAAGTTTAAACCTACCATTAAATTATAGAGGTAATAATAAAAGATTCAAGTACAAGTTAGATGAAATGCCATTCCGGAAAACATTTTTTAATATTTAATTTCGATTTAATTTCCTCTATATTCATATTTTCTTGTTGATTAAACTTGCTTCTTATTTTCATAGAACTTAAATTTAATTTTTTAATTTTTCTAAGTTATCATGTGTAATTTAAATAATACAGATATAAGAATTATTCGATTGTGGAATGGTTTCGTTTTTGTTATACACGACGCAGCTTTTTGTAACTTGCGATAAAGCGCTCGCTCTTCAAATTGATCAAATAGTCATTTATTTGCTCTACCTTCACCAAATTTTTCCGAATAAATAATTATTACACCTTCGAGAACAGTTTGTATACGGTTTGCGCGAAATTTAAAAAAAGTAGAAATCAGCTGGAAAAATAATGTATTCCTGATTTCATTAGTATATTTATAAATTTATTTTACTTTTTCCTTTATTTTTATCATACTTCTATTTTTCTATGACTGTTTCTAATTTCTATTATTCATGTATGGCAGATATTCCAGCGCTAAAATTTTCTTAGTTAAAAATGTTGCATAAATTGATATCTTTCCGTAATCCGTTACTTTTTTCATTTATTTGTAATTTACTTTATATTTATTCATTTTATTGTCATTTTGTTGAGGGGCATTCATGAGTGGTAAGTATTGCATTTTGACCTGTATTGTCTCAATTTCCATAGGTTCTATTTTATTGATATTTATTTAGTTTATCTTTTATTTTATTTTTTATTTTATAGTTACCTATTGCTTATCTTTATGATTTCTGAGTTTGTAAAGTATTTTTGTTATATAATCTTTATATAACTATATTTAATGTGTGAATTATATTTTCATTTTGATTTATTTTCCCTAAAAATTCTTAGCACTCTTTAGTTTTTCTTATGTCCTCTTCGATTTAAAGGTTTAGATGCTCCTCTTTCACTCAAAATTTCTAAGCTTTTGTGGGAGATGGTTAAACAATTGGAGCTTTTGGCTTTAAATTGGAATTTTCAATTGTTTTTTCTGCGGCTTCCTGTTTAATTGAGAGAGATTCATTTTCGAATCTTGCAATTGCCTAATTTTTAATCAGATTCGGTATTTTTATTTTATTTTTGCTTAAGCTAAGGTTTAAATAATGTATAATACGTGAGCGAAAATTCTAATTCGGCGTACGTAATAAAATGTTAAAAATTTAGTGCAAAACATAATGTTGGATATACAGAATATACAGTCGAATCGAAATAGTTCAATGTAGCGAAATGTGTAATAAATAATCCAATGCAATGTAGATAATGTAAAAATATAAATAATATAAATAATATAATAAAAATAATCTAAATCCTAATAAATAATACATAAGAAATGATAATAAATAATAATAAATAAAATATAAAAAATGTATTAATTATACATGATCTTGAGCATTTGAGGCATTTTAACCTTTTTAGGAATTTAAGACTTTGCAAAAAACTGTCGAAAATTTTTAGTTGCAAGCGTTATTAGCGATCTTTTATTCGAAGTACCGATTTTTCATCTTCACCTTTCTATCGTTCAGTTTTATTATTCTTTTATTGAAAATTTATTATGTTTCTATCGGCTAGAAAAAAGATTACGAGTCAGAAGTGCCAGAAAATGATGTTTTTAGCGCATACACAGCATTTTGAGCCCCTAAAACACACTTTTTGAGAAAGATTTTTGATTTTATCACGCCATAATTTTCATGCTTTGCATATATTATGCAAGTAAACTTCAAATAGACCTAAAATTTTGATCTGGAAAAAATTTTAAAACTTTTTGTTTACCTGTACAATGCAAGCGACTTGCGTTAATATTTTGCATGAAAATTTTGATATTTAAGTTAAACTACGCCGCATGACGAATCGTAGAATAAGAATTAACCAATCTTAGTATTCTATTTATAATAAAAATGCAACGGTTTTCTTCGTCGGCTTATTTTCTACCACCTTTTCATGACATTTTTTGCTCATTACTTGAAAATTGTTTTCGCTGTGACTTAAACTTTTATTAGCTTCTTTCCCTTTAACTGATTCTTCCAAATTTTTTTAATTTCTCCATTTATTCCTGAATTTTTTCCTTTCTTTAGATCTAATTATTGGTTTTGATCTTGGTTTTTCCTCGTTAATTTCTTTACTCGATTTATTTTGCAAATCTCCTTCTATTCGTTATAAACTCATCGTATTTTTCTATAAATTTTTCATTTACAGAGTCCTTCTGCGCTCTATTAATGAAAATATTTTCCCTGTTCCGTCTCGCTTTACACTTAGCAAAACTGATATATTATTTTTTCTCCGATACATTTTTCTTTCTTCGTAGTCAAAGAGTTTTGAAGCTTTTTCAATTCGAGCGAATTAAATCAAAAAACCTACGCAGGATTTTTCGAAGTTTTAAATTTTTTCCAACTTTACACTTTTACTTTAAACTGAGCTTTTTATAAATTTTTCCAACTTTACACTTCGAGTCTTAACTGAGCTCTTTATGAAGTTTTCCAACTTTACACTTTCAGTTTAAACTAAGCTTCATTGTGAATTTTCGCTCCAACTTTATACTTTCAGTTTAAACTGAGCTTATATAGATTTTCCAACTTTACATTTCAAGTTTAAACTGCGCTTTTTATCGG
Source organism: Mermis nigrescens (assembly GCA_036768485.1). Lineage (NCBI taxonomy): Eukaryota > Metazoa > Nematoda > Enoplea > Mermithida > Mermithidae > Mermis > Mermis nigrescens. The sequence goes on from JAVLUZ010000486.1 coordinate 24,796, forward strand.
TTTACAGCGCAAAATGCGCGTCGCCCGATTTCAATAACGCGAACGTCGACTATTTTCTGTCCGAGCCGTGGTCGAGTCGAGTGAAAAAATTCCTCAACATACTCGACAACATGCCCCCGAAAGTGCAGCAGTGCATGATCGAATATTTCAAGGATCAGGCGAATAAGAAGATCGCCAATTGCATCAAAGATTACGGATCGACGGATATTCAAGACTTTCAAATGCCCGCTTGGCCAACGTTGAAAAGTCTAGACATTAGCAAGCTGTGAGGTTTAGGATATATGGAATTTAAGGGTCCAACCGATCACAATATCCCACCACGAGGCACGTAGCTGGCCCTCCTATTTTGGGGGGACCAGCACCAATTTTGGGGGTCTAAGCCAAAAATAGAACAAAATAACGTGTAAAAAGTCCTATTTTTCCGGTTTTTTTTCTGAATTTGGGGGGTCCGGAATCCCCTATTCCCCACAGCTACGTGCCTGCCCACCACATTCCAATCCTAATCTTAATCCTAATACTCAAACACAATCCTGATCCTAATCTTAATCCTGATACCCAAACCCAATCCTGATCCAAATCTTAATCCTTATCCTACCATATCCTTATTCTAATCCTAGTCCGGCTTCCTTTATCTCTTGGCAGTGAGTTGAATGCATATTACTAAATTTAAGCCTAAACTGAATTACTAGCCCAACCACGATATCCTACTACAGCCTAATCATGCCTGGGCGTAGGGTTGGGGGTTTGGGATATTGCACCCCTCAGAAACCAAAATAACTCCCATAGAATTTAATTTTTTTAATTTTTTTTTGTTTTTTTCGCAATTTTTTGATGTCAATGGATAGTGCTCGATGAGAAACGTTGAAACATGGTGTTATTTCGCAATGCCATCATTTTTAAGGCCATTTTTTTACCTTTGAAAAAATCTTGGACCCCCCGGAACTTCGATGCCGCCCACCTATGAGCCTAATCCGTTTATTGCTGTTCTGGTTTCATTTACTTGCTAATATCAGGTTGAATGCGTATTACTAAGCCTAAGCCTTGACTCAATTAGTAACAGAAATGGCTCCTGTTTTTGCATTCTCTAAAACTGGAAAACCAATAGCGGATTTTCGATATGGACGGATATTTGAGTTGGCTCGGAAATTGGCATAAATCATATGGGAATTGATTCAGGATTCTGGATTTCGAAGTTTGGCTTTGGAGTACAAGATTTACGATTTCGAGTTTCGGATTTAATACGTATATTTATCGGATTTGGTGCATATGGTCTAGGATTTCGTGATTTGTATTTGGATTAAGAATTTCTGATTGAGGATTTAGTATCTAATGTGTCGCCGTAATTCATGAAAAACAACGCATTTCCGAATTTAGGAAGCTTTGGCGCTCTACTATCTTGTTTCTTCAGAATATTTTTTAAGTACGCATTTGTGCAACAAATATTCCTCGAAGTTCGTTTTTGTTTTTGGGCTTTTACGGCAATCCAAGCTAGAAAATATTAGTTTGACGGTTAAACCCGTTAGCTGATGTTTCATTTAATGACTATGTTGCGTTTAAGCCTTGTTCGCCAGCGTGATCATTTGGTTTACGCTTAATGTTTTATTCTTATGTTTTTTCGATATTTTAGCGAAAAACTGACCTTCAACCGAATGCTTGTGTGGAATTCGTCTCTCGAGTGTTACTTTAACGGTTAAACCCGTGAGCTAATGTTTCATTCAATAACTATATGGGATTTAAACCCTGTTCGCTAGCACTGAGGACGTGGTTCACGAATAATGTTGTATTCTTATTGTTTTTTCGATGTTTTAGCAAAAAAATGACCCTAAACCGAATGGTTGTGTGGAATTCGTCTCTTGAGTGCGGGAAGGCAACCAGCGACGACAAGGCGTTGCAAAATACGTTGCGTTGCGTGCACGACGCCAGGGAAGGAGGCCAGGGCGGCGGAAATTTGTGTCAAGCTAGGGACAAATGTCGCTCTGGGTAAAATAAATGAAAACAAATTTCTTCATTTCTATCCAATTTTCGTAATTTCAGCAACAATCGCTTTGAAATTGTAGGAAAATGCTCACCTTTATTTGAATTTCTATTTTTTGGCATTTTTTCCGACTTTGTCGTTGAAAACGACGAGTTTTCGCGCCGAAATTTTTCACCAGTTCTTTTTTCCGAGTATAAAAACGTGTCAATCTAATTATTTCGCGACGCGTGCGTTTGCATATTTTCACGTACGTAATATTTGTTTTAATTTATTTATCATTTTTTAATGTGATTAAACTATAAATTGCATGTATAATTTATTATGATTATTATAATTTATTGATAATTTATCAATTTGTTAAATTAATTTCGTGGTTCTTATTCTTGTAATCATGTTTTAATGTACACAGGGGCTAATGTTTTTTCGAGGGCCGCAAACTCTCTGATTTTGCGGCACTTTTATGTAATAAAATGATATTTGCATGCAAGTTTTATCATATTTCAAGCTTTTGCTTGTTGCACTGTACATTATTTACACTTTACACTGTTTATTTGTTACAGGATATAAAGAATGATCTAATTCAATATTTTATCGTATTTATGAATACTTTCTTATTTCACAAAACTTATGTGGATAATTACTTCATTATCATTTTAACGGATAAATTAAACTAAAAAATGATTGCTTTACAAAATTTAAAATAATAAAATTGAAGAGATTGAAGGTCAACATTCGATTGAACGAAGACAATCGAATGGTAAAAATAGTTAATAACGAATTTAATAACGAACAACTAAATTTAGTATTTTTTAATTTCATATAAATTAGAAATTATAGCATTTATAATTCTGGTTCTAAATAATAATGCACCGTTAAAAAAATGATAAAAACGGTAAAACTGGTTAGAAAAATGGTAAAAATGGTTTAAAAAGCGGTAAATGCTAAAATTATGTTTAAAGATGGTTAAAAATAGTAGAAAAATAGTTCAAAAACTGTTCAGAAAAGGATGAAAATAGTATAAGGTGGCCCAAAAAAATTTTTAAAATGGCAAAAAAATTGTTTATATTATTAAAGCCCGAGTTTTGTGTGTTTATAAATAGGTAATTTTAACGTAATTTTGGCTGATGAAATTGATGTCTTAAAACATCTTTTTACGGGTTCAAGCAGCATCAGTCCGAACACTGCGTGTTCGAAGCGATACGATTCTATTCAAAAAGCTCTTTGCGCTTGCGCCAAGGCCGAAATAAGCAAATATAATTCGACGGGAGGAGCTGGTTTCGTGTCAAATTGGAGACAGCTCAAGGAGACTGCGCTTCAGGTTTGATTGAGGAAGAAAAAAATATAAAATTTTAAAAGGCGAAAAAATTTTTTGAAACAGCAAAATTCATAATTCGAAATTATGGAAACAAAATTTAGGAAAAGCAATTTATAAAAAAGGATAAGATTTTATACATCAAAAAATTCTAAAAAAAACCTTGAGTTTTTCGCTATACATAAAAAAATTCTAAAAAACCTTGTATTTTTCGCATAAATTTCCAACTTTTTTATTTTTTGTTCTTAAATTTTTAAGAAAATTCATTCAGTCTATCTCTTCTTCCTTCTATTTCAATGAACGTCGATTTGCATTTGTGTGCTCACTATTTTATTAAAACGTCTTAGAATAGCGGCAATATATACAAAATGCTTTAAAAAAGCGCGCTTTCATTAAAATTTAATTTTTTTATAACTTTATAAGATAAAAGGTAAAAATTTGATTTTTTTTCTCGATTTTCTTGAAAATTTCTTAGAGTTCATTTTGTAACGGACGTTTAATTCGTTCGTCTTCACTCATCTTCACTTTCTTTTACTTTTTTGAATCTCGAAAAAGGTTGAAAGAGATTAAACATTTATACAGTGCTGTCCTCTAAAAACAACCCACTCTTTACTTTTCGTGCAATTTCTCTTTACACATAGCCTCCGGCCTTTGGCTTTTGGGCTTGCTTTTCGTGGCTACATCATGGCCAGGTACTCCACCACTCGGTTTGATTCAATCTTCCTTCGTTATCTCACTATTTTCAAAAAAGTTAAACTTTAAAAACCCACTGGTTCCCAAAAAACCTATTTTTTCAAAAAAATTTTCTTCAGTTTAATCAAACATTTATCCGAGTTAATCAGTCTCATGAGATTCAGTGAAACAGAGCGCGTGGTAAACAAATCTAAGTATCTAAATGTAGTATAATTTCAATAAAAAGTTCGCCGGGAACCGTTTAGTCACCTAAAAAACTCCCCAAGTAGTCCTTAAAAACCCACTTTTAGGCGTTTTCGAACGTTTTCAGGAAAACTCTTTTTTCTCAAAGTCGCATTGCGTCTTAACTTTTCTGTTGCGATGCTATAACTATATAAGAGCTTAGCAAAGTATACGCAAAAGCTAGATAGTGTAAGCTATATGCTAGTCAAGGTAGGGTGTTGGTTTTTTGGATACAAATGCTCTTGGGTTATTTAGAGAACAGAAAGAAAAAAAGAAGAAAAAAATACAAAAGACATACAAAAGAAGAATAACAAATAAAAAATTTGGAATTACAGAAATTTAAAGCCTGATTTTATGTGAATAACTAACAACCTTATTACATTTGATAATTAGTTGCATTATTCCTGCGCAAACAAATTTTATGACTCGAATATCTACGCACATATGCTGTTTAATATTTATTGCTTTGAGTTTAATTAATTTTTTAAAATTATACAGTTCATTTTTAAGGCATTTAAATGGCTGAAAAAAGCATTACGAACTCAAAAGTTGAATCATCGCAAAGAATGCGTATTTTTTATAGTTATAAAGGTACATTTCTCTGATTTTCTGTAATTTTTCATTCCATTATTTTTTCTTGAAATAAATATAAAAGTCGGCATATTTTGTACGTGATTAAAAAATATTTAGTCCAATTCGTTTAATCATATTTCTAATTAATAATTAATGTGCAAATAAATAATTAGATAAGTTTTTAATGTGTAAATAATTTTAATTTTCAGTTGTTTTTAAAATTGTCTTTTCCGCTTATTTTTGTCGAATATTATAGGGACAAATGGAGCAAGAATTCAAAAAATGCCACTTGTCTAACAACTTGACCTATCCCGAACAAAAAGTTATGGAAGCGAAGCAGGCAGTGAAGGACGCTTTTTCTGACATCATAAAACAAGGTATACTGCAATTATTTAATTAATTTTTTTATAAAAAAATTTATTTTTTTTGTTTGAATTTCGCCATCATGAAAGAATACAAAAAATGAGTATTCCATATTTGCTGAATTTTGGAAAAAAACGAGAAAGTTTTAATTTAAAACTTTTGAAAAAATCTTCACTTACGCCAATAATTTGTTTTCAGCTTTGTTTGGTCTCGGAGCGAATGCAATGACCTAACTTTTTGCTGTAATCAAGTGAAAAAATTGCTCTCCAAATTTGGTGATGTGTTAGCTTCAGATTTGACGCATTCGTTTAATTTTTTTATTCTGGAAGTGCTTAATTTGAAGGAGCTAATAAATTTTTATAACTAAATTCATTATTAAATTTAAAGAAATTACCATTATGGCGGCTTCCGTGGAGTTATAGTACAAGGCGTAGATTGAATTAAATTGAATTACATAAATAAATACATGAATCTCCAATACGTTGTCTTTTTGAACCGCGTGAAAAATACTGAATCTTCTACATAGTTCAGGAAAGATTAAAATAGGTACTAAAATAAAAATAATATGTGTACCTGCTCAGAAATTACAGAAATACTCTCGAAATGGATAAAAATAAAATGAAAAATTATTTTAAAAAATCAGAAAAATAAAAAATTATTTTAAAGAATCAGAAAAATAAAAAATCCAGTCAAACACCCGTTAATAGACACCCCGAGGGGACAAATGAGTTCCGTGTTTATTAACCGAGTGTGTTTACTATCCGAGTTCACACTTACTAATTTCTATTTGTAACATTTGTAGCGCTTTTACAATCAAAAGTGCTGTAATATGGCAAGACATTACTGTATCTCTCTGAATATAATGATTTGACATTCGTTGTGCATAAAGACGTGCTTAATGACCAATAATACGATGTGTTCACTATGCTTTGCATGACAAAAAATGAAGTATACTGTCGATTAGTCACGTGTTATAGTCAAGTGTTTATTAACCGGGTTTATTAGCACGTGGTCAGATAGCCTCGTTCTTATGGAAGCGTGTTTATTATCCGTTAACCGATTGCTTATTAAGCTAGTGTATGAATGTGATAACGCCTATCAGTTTGGCAGGGACAGAGAAGGAAAGGGTGTTTATTAAGCGGGAGTGTTTACTATCCGAGTATTTGTTATCGAGTTTTGACAAATTAAAAAATTTAAAACAATTGGGCGTGAATTAAAATTTCAGTGGGGTATATAGCTATATAGCCTATAGCTATCTACTCGTTGGCCAAAGTGCGCATGAAAGTTGTAAACTATAGAGAAAGCCTGGGGGTTCAAAACTGATATTGCGCTATAAAAGAAAAAAGATATGTGAATTTTTTTACTAAAGAATTATTGGCGTTTTGAGTCTAAAACATTGAGCTGTATTTCGCTTCACCTTGTGTGAAGCGAATAATAGTTTTAATCCATGCATTTTGAGACTGCAAAGTGGTCTAAACTGCTGTGACGACAATACCCATTGTACACAAGAAGCAAAAAATGAAGCAAAAAGAGAACAAAAACACTCAAAAGCTCATAAAAACACAAAAATAGAGCAATTTTGTATCCAGATTTCTTTAGGCCTAAAATTGATTGTCATGCATGCGAAAGGCTTTGCGAAATTTACGTACGCACAGGGGCGTAAACAGCCGGAGGAAGGGCGGAGCGCCCTCCCCCGAAATATGAAAAAAATTTTCCATTAGAAGGAAGAAACTTAGAAATTTTCAAAGTCTACTAAACGGATAGCAAAAATACTTTTAGTATACTTTTGAGCTATTAAACTCCAAATTTATTGTTTTAAAGCATATTTCTTGCCTTAGAAGCCCAGACTTCACTTTTAAATAGTGAATATGTCAACATTTTTCTATTTCCTGCATTGGTTTTCTTTGGAAAAGCGCAAAATTAAATGCAAAGACAATAATTTTGCAATACTGTTTGGATTCAAACTTGAACATGATATCAGGGGCGGATTTAGGGGGCGAGGGGGCGTCCGCTCCACTCCCTATTGGCCCAAAATAGTGCGCAAAATTAAGGATTTTTGAGCGATTTTCAGCGAGATTCGGGTAAAAACGTCTAATTTTTCCGCCCAAGTCAGGGTTTCGCCCCTCCACCTTAGGGGTACCGCCCCCCCTTAGGAAAATCCTGGATCCGCCACTGCATGATATTGAGGAGAATTTGTCATGTAGAAAGCGATAGATTTTTTAAATCCAAGTTTATAATCAAGCGAAACGATTTTCGATTTTTTTACAATTTTTTCTTCGCCAGTATAGATCTGATTGTGAAACGGTCAAAAATGCCATTATTTTCGCTTATCTCCAAATGGTTTTCGAGATATTGGACTTCACAAAATTCGGCTTCCTCTCGGAATAAAATCCTGGTTACGCCCCTGCATACGCATATAGTTTAGAATATTCGGTTTTTTACATAGTTTAGAATTGCATGAACTGAAATAGTAAGTAGTCATCAATTGGAGAAAGGAGCGAGAAAGAAGAAAGGAAATATAGAGAAAAATGAAATAAATAAATAATTAAATAAGGAAAATCCTAAATAAAAAAGAAAGAGAGCGATAGATAGAAGTGCAGCATGCTATTAGTAAGAAAGAAACAAAAAGGACGCGTTAAATAGCACTAGCGCACCTAAAAAAATTACGTGTTTTATGATGCGCAAAAGTCTAAATGGAGCAGAAAAAGTAGGCAGAATTATAAACAGAAAATTGACACCTAAAAAAACGTAAGAAAAATCAGATTTTTTCCTGCAAATTCGTATGACAATTACTACGAAAAAATGAATGAATGAAAAAAGGAATGTAAAAAAGGAGGATAATATTATGATGAAATAATTATAATATTTATAATGTTTACATTTAATACTATATTATACATATTATTTATCGTAATATAATATTTCTGTATCTACAAAATTTGGAATTTTTTGATTTTTTTGTCAAGGTTCCATCCCCGTTGAGCTCATGACCGCCTTGAATACGGTCACCAGTTCATTGAACGACATTATTCACGAATGGCGCCGAGCCTTTTGCTCGTCTTGCCTGGTGGACGATGAAGGTGCCGAATTAAAATTTGTGAGGGCGTCATTGGCTCGCCAGGCTCAAGCCAGTGGCCAACACTCATCGACCGATCAATCGCCCTCACTAGGCGACCAATTTAGATCAGCGTTGAGCGGATGATTAACGTACCCTTTTTTAGGAAACGTGTCTATGCCTACAGTATACCTGCGTATATCTCTTGTGTATTATATAGATCTTTATATTGATTAATTGATTATTAATAAATTAGTATATACAATAGGTATTTAGTACATATAAGACGTACCTACCTATTTATGTATGTATGCAGATCATTTTGAAATTAGAATATAATACCGATAAAATCATCAAGCGGAGCATTATAAACAGTTTTTCGAATTATTTTTTTTAATTTTAAAAAATTTTAGTCGGTGTTGCGTTGCGCTCTAAAATATTCTGAATTAGCAAGTTGGTACGTACGTACATGTCCATAAAAATGGGACACTTATTGTTATTATACATAATGTCTTAAATGAGCATACTTATAGGCAGTGTAAAGTATTGTAAAGTTCTTCAGACATGCTAAAACTTGACAGATCGATTCCTAATAATTCTGCCTAGTATTGCAAAATGTTTTCTGAACGTGTAGTATCCCGTTTGTTGTCCAGAATATGGACTTCTGAAAGTGGCTATTCCTGGGGTCATCCTGTGCGCACTACAAATTTTAGAAGTCCACTTTTTGGTTCAGAAAGAGATGCTTAAAATTTTTCAGACTACTTAGCACATTATACAGCAATAAGATTAATCATTACATATGTACAGCATATGTCTTTCGGTAGCTTAAGCAACTTTACACTTCCCTTTCTAGACCAAGAAGTAGATTTCTGAAATCTATCGCGCCCACGGACTTATTATGATTTGCTTTGCGCCGATTCAGCAACGCTTACTTTGGCCCTGCGCCGAATAGGCTGAGCTAAGTTGATGTATCTAGAAAATGAGCCGTTAATGAGAAGGAGAATTCAGAAATATTTGAATGTCTAAGAAGGTTAATCCTTTATTGAATAGGCAGAGTATTATTCATTACTGTAAAATCGTCAGTGTAACTTGACTGTTAGCGTTCGTTTGCTCTGTGTGGTGAACTGGCTTTCCTTATAATTCTTTCCTAAAATGATTACAAGAAACTTTAATACACATAAGATGCTAATCCTTCAAACTCTTATTACGCTGTGAAGCTTTTGAAAAATATTATCTATGCGAAGCGCGCAGGTTTTCTACTTTTAAATTTTTGTTAACCAGAAATGTTTGAAAATAGTTGAGCTGACTCTCTCGGCACAAAACACTTTGTAATTTTGTTGTCCAATCAAAATGTTTAATCACGAAAACTAGATGGAATGATTTTATTCCCGAAAAATCGTCGCAGAAGAGCGCATAGGCATAGGCAGAATTTTCGCCAGTGTAGGGGCAAATAACAAAATTTTTTCATCTAAAACCATGAAAACGCGCCGGGACCGTTGAATAGCGAGTTTTTTAGCTTTTCACGTTGTCTGGCAGGCACTATTTAAGTAATAAAAAATCTATTTTTTGACCTTGTAGTGAAATAACTTTTATTCTATGCCAGGAAAATTGACAAATTTCTATTCCCCTACCCCACTTCCAGTACCTTAAATATGGTGAAATTTCAAGAGACACCATCTCTTCCATGGCTAAGGGGTCTATGATGGCGCGCTCAAGTGTCCCTGCGGGATACAGGGTAAAGCTCCAGAAAATTTTGCGAAAAAACATATATTCAAATCTAGATTAATTGATGTTGACTTATGCAAATTTATAAGAGGGCGAGCTTAAATCGTCATTTTTATGACTTGCTCGTCTCCTTTTGCTCTACGTTTTTACTGTATTGACCGTACCTTTTATTACTCTCTTGTATCCTTCGTAATTGTCGCGTTTTAAGCAATAAATTAGTTCAGTCCAGTTCAGAACGACTTCTTCGATTTTACGTCGCAGAGCACCATCATGCAACCATAGTACCTATTGCTGTTCAGTTCTTGAATATGTCGAAATTTCCCCCAGGGAATTCTTTCCTCTCACCAAATGGAAGAGCGCTGTGCAACCAAACCACATAGGCGCTTTATTTGTAAAATTTCACAAATCTCTTTTTACCCACTCCTAGTGTCTTAAATATTGCGAGAATTCAAGAGACACCCTCGTCTTCCATCGCTGGCGCGCTCAAGTGCCCCCCAGCGGGATACTGAGGTAAAGCTTCAGAAAATTTTGTAAAAGAACACTTCTAAAGCTTAATCGTAACGTTAAAATTTTCATAAAATTAGCCTAATTTTGTTTCTGTATCAGTCTAAAAATAGTCAAACTTAATCACTAAAATTTTTTATTATAGAGAAAAAGGTTTATCATTCTCGTTTTCTGCACGGATATCATTTTCTTCGTTAAACCTGCGAAAAACAAAAGACATGCAGGCCCGTATGCAGGATTTTGTTTCGGGGAGCGGAGGGGGGGCACGACCGAAATTGCTAAGATATACTGATGAGAAATGCGCGTTAGGTTGTATAAAAACTAAAAATTATGTGTTTAAACCGCGCGTTTGGGACTAACTATACTCTAATTATAACTGAAAAATTCGGCGCGAAGCGCCAAAAATTTTTGCGATTGATGGCTAAAAAAGCAAAGGGAGTATAAAGGCAAAAAATGATTCTGTAAATTTCATTTCGGGGGGGGGGGGCAAGTACCTCCTAATCTTCTTCTCTGGATACGGGCCTGCCCACTTCTCCTTACTGGCTACGCTACTGCTTAACATCTACGGCTTGATCTTAAGCTGATATACAATAAATCAGTGAGCTTAACCGCGGTGTGCCCCCTTGATCGTATCTTCTCTTAAGCTTAAGCTTTGGCTTAGTAATGGGCATTTATGATTGGCTGGAACTTTGATCTTATTACTGATAATATTTCAGAGTAGGGGTGAGCAGCGGTAGGTGTGCAGCGCCGAAATTCTGGAGAGGGGTGAGACTGTTTTAAGACCATTCAAAAAATGGTCTTAAAAATAGTTTTATGGCGGAAAAAACACCATTTTACATCGTTGCTCATCAAGCACTTTACATTGACATCAAAAAATCGTGAAAAAAGCAAAAAAAAATTCAAAAATTGAATTGACAAGACAAGACAAGAAAATGTTTATTGTCCAGAAAAATACACGAAATTTGATAAAACACAAATACATGATAAAATAGCGACTGAACAAAAGGACATACAGGTCACGGAAGTGATACAAATAGGTATGATCCAACAATAAAATTGTAAAATCAATGTTAATGAGCTCTTTTTTGAACGAACAAATGTTAGGAGAAGCGACTATATACATGATCAGGTAAGGAGTTCCAAATTTTCAGTTATCGTTGCGAAAAATCGTTGAGGTGAGCATTGGAACGGACAACTGGTAACGTAAGTTTACGACGATTTTCAGATCGGGTTATACCGAAACTAAAAATGAAAAATTCATTAGCATCAATACAAGATAAACCGTTAATAATTTGATACATGAGACATAGACATATGTGAAGACGACGAAGTTCTAAAGAAGGTAAGTTAAGAAGCTTCAGGCGTTCAAGATAGGATAAATTGCTATGAAAACCAAAAAGACGTTTAGTAAATTCACGTTGAACATTTTCAAGACGATTTATATCATTTGCATAATATGGATTTTATACAGAAACAGAAAACTCAAGCATGGGTCTTACATAAGTAGTATAGACCCTAACTAAAATATCTTTATCACGAGAAAGAAAAGCTTTGTGTATTAGAAAACAACGAGAAACAGCTTTTTAATTATGTGATTTTAAATGTTCCTTACAATTGAGATTATGGGAAATATAGACACCCAGATCACGAATAATGTCATTTGGAATATTTATATTATTCAAAGAATAAAGCTTCTTTGGATTATTTTTACCAAGATGTAAAGCTGCACATTTTTCCGTAGCAACAGGGAGTTGCCAATGAATAGGGAGGGTATTCGGCCTTTCAAGGGTGCACACCTCCAACCCTCACGCCCACGTGTGGTGAGCAGTGTTTTATGTACAAGGACCCTTTTGTAATGTACAAAGATGGTCCCCAGAAGTCTGTGCACATTTTGTGCATGCAAAGTTTTAGATACTTTAATATGGTACAGTAGCGATTTTAGTGTGGTAAAACAGGGTTTTTCGACCTTTGGTAGTCTATTTCAGGTAATTTTTGGGTTTCCGACGCCAAAAGTTGTTAAAACTTGTATTCAAAACGGCGCGAAACGGCGAAAAATTTGACATTTTTCCATTCTGAATGCAAATTCTGCCAATATAAAGATATATAGGACAGAGAATTACTCTTTTCGGCGGCACGAAGCGCCGAAAATTTTTGTCCGAAAATTTTTGTGAATTTTCGGTCTTTTTGGAGTTTTTTCTTCCTAAATATCTTTGCACATGTACAAAGTCGGTCCCGAAAAGTCTTTGTAAATCGGGAAAAATCTTTGTCAATACAAAAAAATCTTGGGAGTGAGGGGAGCAAGTTGCAACGAAGGTAGCGAGACGGAAGGGAGTTGAACGCTTAGGCTTATTTTATGGGTGTAGAACCAATATTTTGGCTGCGAATCGAGAAAATTAAATTTTTTAAACTGAAAGACTAATGTAGTGCAGAGAACTTAGATAGGTATATCATAATCGTGTTTACCGAATAACAATTGTCCATAATGTGTCAAACTTAGAAGAGGTGTGAAAGAATTTCCCGCGCCCTTCCTAAACTGCACGAATGCTTAATTTGTTAAGCTACATATCTCTAATTTTCTAAGAATGTATCTTCTATGCCTTTTCTTAGTGGAACGCCCACTTCACTTATTATCGATTTTGCAGCTTGTTAATTATTTGGGTTTTCACTTTCGCATAAGTGCCTGTCTTGTTCCTTAAGGATAGGACAGCTGAAATCCGAATTTAACATTGATCTCTTATTTTAGACACATTATTCGAATTAAAACAATCACGTGACTTTCAAAATGTTGAAATACCCGGTGATGATGCCGCCAGACAAGCCTTTAGAATATCTGAAAAAGGCGGGTCGCAAAGTGTTGGGTAAACGCAAGCCGGTAAAAGCCGAGCACCCTCCCTATTATCATACTGTAATCAAAGCCGGTATGGCTGCGCCCGCGCCTCCTCTTGGCCCGGAGCTGGGCGAACGCGGATTAAACGTTGCAGCATTTTGCAAGGGTACATAGGTCGGGGCATTATTTATCAAATTCAATAATTACACTTGATATTCCTATATACGTAATTCATAAAAATTAATAAATAATCGCATAAATCAGCGGGCAATTATTAAATTGAGCGATAAATATGTAACGATAGATTATGACGAAAAGTAGAAGGATTCGTGCATCTTGAACTACGTTTTGAATGTATAAATTAAATTACAATTGCACACGTCAAAGTTTCGTATAGCATTTCAAATAATTTGTTTGTAACAGTTGTTACACATGGTTGATTGACAGGCTTGTGGTTTAGTTTACAGGGGCATAAAGTGCTTACATTTTCCGAGTGTTATCATTTGTTTTATTTTTTATTTTTTATATTACTTTAAAACTTTACTTAAAATTTAAACTCGGAAATTGTTGTTAACTCAACGTAACAATTCATTCTCGATATATGTTTCTTACTCACTTTTAGCGCACATAAAAATTGTAAATAAGCATAAACCACGATTTTTTTGCTGTTAGGCGACCAAAATGGTCAAAATAGCTTACAAACGCTTTTTTGTGGTGATATCGCATTTTTATGCATTTTTAGTCGATTTTGACTGCATTTTATCACTTTAACATTAAAAAATACAAAAATTCATTAGTTTTGGGGTCTTTCTGAGTAGAAAGTATATAAAAATACTAATCTGGCGCGAGGCGCCGGAAACATTTCGACATTTTTACTGCTTTTGACGTCGAGATTATACACAAAAAAGTTGCGTCAGCCCAAAGCCGGACAGTACCTGTCTGGCTAACTAACACTTCCGCAGAGGGGGGAGGTAGTACCCCCTCGCCCCATACACACCTGGGCAATAGCCCATCCCAGCCCGTTCATGTAGCGGGCTGACGCGAAAAAGCTGGACGGGCTGAAGGGTCCATGGACGGGCTGATTTTAAAAAATAGAGGAAAAACAATGAAAACAAACAAAATTATGCTATTTTGACCCGTTTCAGCTTAATAGGGGATCAAGCAACATTTGAGAGCCCGTAGTCGGACGGGTTGAAGCTTTGGCTATTGCCCAGATATGCCCCCGTGTACACGCTATGCCCCCCTGTGTGCATGTGCTTAGCACATCAAAAATAAAACAAAAAGTCAATTCTTGTCGAAAAACCTCAGGAAACTGTGCTTTTTGTGTATCTAACTATTGCAAAAATGACGAAAAACACGAGCGTCTCAGTGCAAAATTTTCATATGAATTTTTTATAGAGATTTTTAAAGTTTTTTAAATAATCATCTACCTATTTGATAGTCCCTCATCGGGTCCTTTGGAATTCCCCTACTTGCTTTATTCTATTTTGTTACAATTTTCCATAAACTTATTGTCTGTTTCTCTTGAATAAACAGTGCTTTTGATGTTTGTGTTGTATGTTATCATTTTTTTAAATTTTTAATATTTTAGTAATATCAGGATTTTCCAGATTTTTCTCATATTATTACTATTTTTGACCATTTGATAAGCAACGATGCATCGCTAAAACTCAACTATCCGGAAATGATGTTCCAAAATATGAAAATCTCGAAAGAATACTTCAATATAGCTTCACTAATGATTAACATTATCTTGCGTTTTTTTGTACTATTTTATTCTCTTGCCGATATGAATGGAACCCTTCTTGAATACATAGTCGATATACTTATTCATTAGGACCGAAAAACAATCTGATTTTTTCTATTCAAAGTCATTTAAGCGCGATATTTTTGTATCGAATTTGTTGGAAAAAGTCAAAAAAATTTCGGCACTAAAAGAAAAACGAAGAAACATTGAATTCACGGGACGGCCTCTTTTGTTAAGGTGGACGCTGATGAAAGACTCATATATATATAATTTATTTAAAATTGCTCATAATTATTTATTTTTAAAATTATTTTTAAAAATCCAATTTTTTGGAATATTCATAAAAATTAAGAAAAAGTATCGGTTGAGAATATTCCCACAAAATGCACTTTTCTTTTTCTTTTTTGACCCAATGCGCCTTTTTTGGGCTTAATGGCGATGGATGCGCGTCTAGAACATCATTTTTAGTGGTTTCAAAGATACTTTGTTCTATCAGAGGATGAAAAATCTCTAATTTTCCCATTTTTCCAATGTGGGGTTCTAGGAGACGCCTAAATCCGTCAAGTGCATGCCTGGTGTGGACCAGACATACAGCATGGAATTTTGGGGAGTGTGGTTTTTTGTATTTGGCAATGATTTTTGCATCTACAATGATTTTCGGGAAGACGACAACTGTAAAAAGGTCTGGAATATCCAAAAATTTTGGGCGCTTCGAGTCGAAATGAGTATATTTGACTAACCTATATATCTTAATAATGGCAGAATTTGCATTTAGAATATAAAAATGTCACACTTTTCGTCGCTTCGCTCGATTTTTAGTAAGTTTTGGCGTCAGAAACTTAAAAATTAGCTAAAATACACTACTACAGGTCGATAAACGCTGTTTTACCACACTAAAATCGCTTCTGTAACATATAATAGAACCCAAAAATCTGCATGTACAAAATGTACAACGGTTTTTGAGGACCATCGTTGTACATGTACAAAAGGACCTTGTAAGAAAAAACACTGGTGTGGGGTGTAACATTTTGAACTGCCTTTTTAGGGCCCAAGACTAGTGAATACTTTTAAAATCATCGGTTTTCGGCGTTTGTGACGATGTTCTATTTTTCTAAAGCATAAAAACATAAAAATTTCGAAAATAATTTCAAAAAAGTAATCCAAATATAAGTATATGGCGCAAAGCGCCCAAACTTTGTCACTTTTGAGCAAATAGATTGCTGAAAACGCTTAAAAAGCACCTTTTAACGAATTTTTCAGGAAATTTTTTAAAGACTTTTGAAAAATCGCGAATTATGGGAAAGTGGCTGGAAAAATTACTGGAGGGAGGGGTGACAACTTTTCTTAGTGGACGAAAATTCTCCCAAACGCCCTCCCATAAGACCCTTTATGTACGGTCTGAACCATACATGCAGAGCATGGGAATTCTGGTGGGGGGGTGAAAACCTAAAGTGCCCTTTCTGGGATCAAGACATGGCTGGTACGCGTTGAAAAACATAGTTTTTTGGCGTTTCTGACGATACTCTATCCTTCTAGAGCATAAAATCATGAAAAATATTTCGAAAAAAGTCGAATAAATTGACTAATATATCGCTTAAAACATGAATATATGGCGCGAAGCGCCGAAAATTTGGCGATTTTGAGCAAATAGATTGCCAAACACCCTTAAAAAGACACTTTTTCTACCAATTTTCAGGTAAGTTTAGGAAACTTTTGAAAAATCGCCAATTCTGGGGGGGTGGAAAAATTTTTGCGGGGGGTGAAAAATGATTCTGCGGAGGGTGAAAACCCCCCCCCGAACCCCCCAAGATCATGTATGGTCTGAACCCGGTGAGAATCTGAAATCTCACTACTCCAGCCTCAGCATCCGGTCGACCCCAAAATTGAGTATCTGCTGGTACGCTTTTTATCATTTTGTGATTTTGTTTTGTCTAAATTATTTATTTAATAATAGCAATTTCGCATTGCGACTTTTGTAATTTAAAACATCAATTTATGTAGAATTTAACGAAAAAACGAAACATTATTATCCGGGCGTGCCGATTCCGATCGATTTGGACATAAACTCCGATCGAACCTACAAACTGGCTCTGAGGACCCCCTCGGCCGACTGGCTTCTGCTCAGGGCCGCCGGGGTCCGCAAGGCCAGCCTAGACCCCAAAACCGAAATTTGCGGCAAAATAACCGTCAAGCATTTGTACGAAATTGCCAAAATTAAGAAGCAGGATAATTGGTTGAAAGGTGCGGCTTAAAAAACGTATGACATCACCAGTGGCGGATCCAGGATTTTCCTAAGGGGGGGGGCGGTACCCCTAAGGGAGGGGGCGGAACCCTGACTTGGGCGGAAAAATTAGCCGATTTAAGCCGAAAATCGTTAAAAATCGCTCAAAAATCCTTAATTTTGCGCACTATCTTGGACCAATGTAGGGGGAGCGGCCGCCCCCCCCGCCGCCCTTAAATCCGCCCCTGGACATCACTGCTTAAGTGACCTACTGTAGAACATAATATAATGCGTTTTCCTCCTATTTTTTATCGTTTTTTATCGTTTTTTAACTACTTTTTGCATGACTTACGTTTCTACGAAATAAACGTAATCATCACGCGTCTTACAGAGTTCTGCGGCGTTCCCAATCCCCCTAACCCGAAATGTTAGTCTTCGGTTTTTTATTTATTAAAGTTTAATTCAGTGCAATTGCAAAATGATTTTAAAAATTAAATTTTTTTTTAATTTTCAAAAATTTTATTTTTTATAAAAAATTTATTCTGCGCCGTTTCACGCGATCTACTCATTTCAAAGATTTATTTATACTTCGATATGTATTAATTGAAGGCGGGCCGCTTCCGCCCGATAAAGAATTGGCCGAAATTTTTTGTTAAAAATTCTAGGCATATTAAACATTGCGGCCGGATATTGCGCGACTGAAAATTTTGGCACGTGCATCATCTGTTACGATCAAAGCGATAAAATTGGTAAATCTCAACCATGCATGATCTTGGGGTTTGATGGGGGGTTTCATCCCCCGCAGAATCATTTTTCACCCCCGCAAAAAATTTTTCACCCCCAGAATTGGCGATTTTTCAAAAGTTTCCTAAACTTACCTGAAAATTGGTAGGAAAAGTGTCTTCTTAAGGGTTTTTGGCTATCTATTTGCTCGAAATCGCCAAATTTTCGGCGCTTCGCGCCATATATTCATGTTTTAAGCGATATATTTGTCAATTTATTCGACTTTTTTCGGAATTTTTTCATGAATTTATGCTCTAGAAGGATGGAGTATCGCCAGAAACGCCAAAAACGATGTTTTTCAACGCGTACCGGCCATTTTTGGGCCCAAAAAGGCACTTTAAGTTTTCAGCCCCAGAATTCCCATGCTGTGCATGTATGATCTTAACTAATAAAAAACTGGGCGCTTTCTTGAAAAAAATGCTTAGAACTGCGCTTAAAACATGCGCGAATTTCAAACAGCAATAATATTGGGAGGTAGTCGACTTTGAGATTTTTCGCTTCGAAATATGATTGAAAAGGAAATACTGAAATTATTAAATTAAAACTTTAAAAAATTTAAAAAAAGATATTGAAGAAAGGAGCTTCTAGAAAATTGCAGAGGAATGGTGTGTAAAGTTGCGAGAGTTGGCAATCGGGAATATTGAAATTAGGTAGGGGTCTCCTAGTCACCTTTCCGTTGCATATTTAGACCTGAATCAAAACCTTCATAAATAGGTACCTCGTGTGTAATTTTTGGCAAAGTCGAAAAACATTTTGATCACCCGTTCTGATTTTGGCAAAAACTTCCCTTTTGGTCATTTTTATATAATTTTTGCCTTTTTTGGTCAGAAACTTGAGGTCATTTGCTTAATTCTTCATCCTAAGAAATGGCTGACTACCTCCTCCACCACACGATGGGCGTGGAAGGGGTATGCACCCCCAGAAGGCCGAATACCCCCAGAATTCACTTTTGAAAATTTTTTTTGTCCTTTTCGCAATTTTTTTGATGGCTAATGGATAGTGCTCGATGAGTAAACGTTGAAAAACGGTGCTTTTTCGCCATATCACCATTTTTAAGACCATTTTTGACCTTTGAAAAATCTGGCATCTCCCCAGAATTCTTGTGCTGCCCACCTATGTCCTCCAATCGAATTTCAAGCTGCAACGTGTTTGACCAACCATTTTTCGGAGAACTGGCCTTACTTTTTGACCAATAATACCGAAAAGGGTTCTCTTCGTTATGCACGAATGTGATGGTCTGGGGGTCTGAACCACACCTGGGCGTGGGGAGGGGGGGGTTTGGAGGGTATACACCCTCCAGAAACCAAAATAACCCCCCAGAATTCAATTTTTGGATTTTTTTTTGTTTTTTCGCAATTTTTGATGCCAATGGATAGTGCTCGATGAGAAACGTTGAAAAATTGTGTTTTTTCGCCATACCATTAATTTTGAGGCCATTTCTTGACCTTTGAAAAAATTTTGCACCCCATCTCCCAGGAATTTTGGTGCTGCCCACGTATGGTCTGAACCATACATTGACAACATTGCAAAAAACACCGGAAAAATTCAATTCTGCGAATAAAACTTGACGATTTCGGCCTGAAATTCGATAACTTATTTTCGGTATTTCTTCTTTTTTTCGTTGATCAAATCAAAATTTAGGCTTTCCTCGGTTATCGCACTTTTACGATTTTCCATTTGCAAATGAGTTTTCAGTTTTTATGAGACATTTTCAGCGGCTTTTGGCCAAAAAATATTAAACATTAAAAAATGAATTAAAAAATTATCAAAAATTACAAAAATTAATTACAAAATATAAAAAATTAGAAAAAAATTATGCTTCACTTTATTTGTGAATCGGTCAAGTCAATAATCTAACAAAGTTCGTTTATTTCTTGCCAAAAAACCATGTTCATTCGCTTTTAGTGCTGCTTGGATTTGTTAGTGAAACTAAATCGAATTAAGTAGTCGAAGATTAAATTCTATTTTTGGAACATTCGATCGACGGCTTTTGTTTCTTTCCAGATTTTTTGTAATCTCAGTGGACTGAATGCAAAAATTGAGGATTATAGTGAGATCATAATTAAAATCAAATTGAAATGACCGAAATGAAATAAATCTGTGCTGAAGGCTGCATTAGAATCGGCCCGTAATTTGGGGGTCCCGGCAATTTTCAGGGGTGGGTGTGGAATGACCCCCAATTTTTCGTGAAAAACGTTTAAAACTCGCATGAAACAGTCAAAAAATTCGATTTGTTCCAAAAATCGGGGAGGTCAAAATTTTCTGGATTTCGGGGGGGACGTTTGACTTTGAGTGGGGATCCCCTCTGTGACATGTATGGAAATATCCAACCCAAAATCAGTCGTCCCTTTCCTCCCAAAGACAGATTTTTACCCAATCCCTCATTTTGGCAAAAATCGTGTTTCAGATCATTTTAGGTAATTTTTAGCCATTTTTGACCGAAAGCTGGAGTCCTTCCGTTCTACCTGCCAAAAATATCCGACTACCCCATACATGGTCTGGGTTCCCTCACCCAAAGCCAGCCGACCCCCTCCCCGAGTCGGAAAATATTGACCTCCCGGATTTTTGTCGAGAACATGTTGTTTCTCGGCCATTTTGAGGCACTTTTTTGCCATTTTGATCAAAAATTGGAATCACAATACCGCACGTATGGGAATTCTGAGAGAGGCTGAAAACTCTTAAAGTGCCTTTTTGGGCCCGAAAGTTGCCGGTACGCATTAAAAACATAATTTTTTGGCGTTTCTGACAATACTCTATCCTTCTAGAGCATGAAATCATGAAAAAAATTTCGAAGAAAAGTCGAATAAATTGACCAATATATCGTTTGAAACATGAATATGTGCGCAACGCGCCGAAAAATTTGGCGATTTTGAGCAAATAGATAGCCAAAAACCTAAAAAAGACACTTTTTCTACCAATTTTCAGGTAAGTTTAGGAAACTTTTGAAAAATCGCCGATTCTGGAGTGGAAAATTTTTTGCGGGGGGTGAAAAATGATTTTGCGGGTGTGAAACCCCCCAAAGCCACCCCAAGATCATGTATGGAGATCACCCCTCTCTAAAAATATGGCCGGGGGAACCCAGCCGAAATTTTATGTTTCGCATGTCTGAATTATTTGCTCTTAAAATTTGTAGCCGTTATATCCGTTTAATGGGTACTTTCGACTTTTTTTATCGATTTTTCCTCAGTTTATCGATTTTTTCGTGTTTTTCGGCTCAAGGCTACTCTTTACGTTATTTGTGCGAAATGCTGTTAGAGGAATGCCGAAAATTGGGCGTCGTGGTGACGCATCAATTAGACGCCGCCGAATATAGACAATTTTTGCAACAACGAAAAATTGTGGTCGACGAGCAAATTAGGGCGGCCGAAGAAGCCAAGGCGGCCAAATTGCTCAGAGTGTCCGAATCGAAATGAAATTTTTACTAATAGTATTCGCGTGACCTTTGACCTTATCGTCGTTTTTTCGTTTTTAGCTTAATAAAATAAATTGTTTGCATCTATGACTTATTGATCCTTGATGATGAACGAGAAATACATGATGATCATACCTGGGCTCTGGGGTTTGGGGGTATGCACCCCTCAGAAACCGAAATACCCCCCGAATTCAATTTTTGAAATTTTTCTGTTCTTTTCTCAATTTTTGGATGCCAATGGTTAGTGCTCGATGAGAAACGTTGAAAAATGGTGTTTGTTTCGCCATACCAGACCATTTTTTGACCTTTGAAAAGTTTTGCACCCCTCCCAACTTTGGAGGCGCTCACCTATTATGATGATCCTAGGTATCGTCATGATGCGTGTTTTTTCAGGCGGGGCGGGGTTCGCTCCCGCAAAGCACGTAGCTTGCCTTCTGAATTTGGGAGGGGGGGATAAAATTTTGAGTCAAAAACTATTAATGGATAGGTCGAAATAATGGTATATTTTTAAGCGTTTCTTAACGAGCTCCACATGCTCGGGAGGAAAAATTTGAAAAAATTCAGAAATTTATATTATAAATTGATGTCTTGTATATTGGCCGCACAAACGATTTCTCAACACTATATCCAAGCCTGAACCGTGTTGAACCATTGTTTCACTTTTTTTATCCTATTTTGGTATGTTGCAGAGAAAAGTAGCTACGAGTAATATGAAAAACAAATAGTTGTGCGTGAAGCGTCGGAAAACTTTGACATATTCGCCATGTTTACACAAAGTTCAGCTGTTTGGAAGAGAAGAGTTATTTAAACAATAAATTTGGCAGGAAGGGCCCGAAAATTTTGGGCTTATCAGCTCGAAAGTATGCTAAATGCTATTCTGGCAATCTTTCAAATTCGCTTCTAGACTTTTCAATTTTTCCCTTGGGGTACCTTTATAAAAAATACTGAAACTCTCGAAATGTTGGGGTGACGTGACTAGTCCCCCCATCCTCCCAAAACAGCTACGTGCCTGCCCCCCCCGCATAATGGCTGCTGAGCTCCCGCCGCACGATTGCCGACCCCTAGATTATCGATTTTCCGAAAAAATCGCAGAACGTGTGTTTCTTCAGCCGTTTATAGCTATATTTTGGCCCAAAAGTCAAATTTTCGACGCTTCGTTCCATATCTTTTTGAGACTGTTTTCTCAAATTAAATCAATTTTTAAAAATTTTTAAATTTTATATTGCAGAAAAATCGGAAACCGTCTAAAACGTAGAAAATAGAGTTTTTTCATGTACTTATGGTTTTTTTAGCGTAAATAGGCGCTTTTTAAAACATTTTTGGGCACGAACGCCCGCACACTTCCCCCAGAATTCCCAAGCTGTACATGTAGGCCATCATCATTTTCTTTATCTTTGTTGAACTTTGGACCTACAGAATTTAAGCTCCATTCAAGCATCCTCCCGACCGTAGATGCACAGCATGGCCGATCTGCGGGGGTCAAAAACTGAGCTTTTTTCGTGCCAAAATGACCTAGCGCTAAAATAGCATTAAAACTACGCTATTACAGTTTCCTCCGGTCAATTTTAAGCATTTTTGTGAAAATTTTTATCAATTCTTTTTTGGCATTCATTTCGCCCCTATTTTACCATAGAATTTTCCATTCTGGGGGGTCAGGACCCCTCAGACTCCCCCACGTGCATGTCTCCTCCCGACTCTTTTCCCACCTTTTTAGGTTAGCCTTCGAAACATTCCACGTTTAGCAGAAAAAATTCGATTATCTTAAATAAGTTGGTCGCGTTTTCCATGAAATTTCGGATACAATGTGAGCTAATTTTTTTATTTGCTCACTTTTTTGTTTTTCTTATGGTAGACACTTTGCCGGGTTTCAACGGCAAATTTCTGTCATATTTCTAATATTGATCAGTAATTTTGATTAATCACTGATTATTAAATGTTAATTATATCTGTGCTTGAGCTCGCCTGAAACTGGCCAGGATTGGTAATTACTTAGATAATCATCGTAGTACCTATTATGTATACGCATTTCATACTTAATCCATTTGCTTATCACTATGATTAATTGAAATAAGAGGGATTCATCTCAACGATTCGTTAGTGCTTTACATATTGCTCTTAGCATAAACAAAAATTGATTATGATCGATGAACTTGTGAATTATTATACCACTAACTTCGCCATTGCTTATTCGCCGGAAGGCAAATACGTCGCAGTAGCTGATCGATATGGAAAATTATCGATTTTCGAATGAGCACCTACATAATTGGCTATTATTCAATTATTTTAGGTTACCGAAGTTCAAGCATTTCGTGTTTGTGTTAATAAGCTGGATTTCCCCATTAAAGTCGCATTGCCAGTCATTCCTGAGAGTCAAGATAATTGTTTCATCTTTCGCCGATTTTTGTTAAAAAAATAATTTTTTCAGCTTTAAAAAAACTCGTAAAACGTAAAATTAAAATTAAAAAAAAACTCGTAAAACTGAAAATAAAACCTCGTAAAACCCGTAATTTCTCATAATATAATTTTGTGTGCTTTTTATGTACTTGTGTATATACTATTTCTCGCGTCTTTTTGTTTCTTTTAAAACTAACAGCATGCCTAATTTATTTACCTTTTATTTATTTATTTATTTATTTATTTTATTATTTTTTCATATTGATGACTTTCTGTTATTATTATTTTCTCATATATTTTTGCCACCAAAATTTACGGTTCCCTCACTCGTATAAATGGCCGATTACCTTCATCCAAAATTTTGAACCATTGCACTGTTAAAGCTGAGAAAAATTTTCAAGGAGAAGAGGATTATTACCTTTTAAAAACTGAAGTACCTATTGAAAGGATTTAAAATGCAATTTAATTTTCTTTAAATTTAACAATAAGTCATTTTAAGTCAAACCGTGTAAAAGGGTATGATTTTCGCCATTTCTTATGGTGCGCCGACGAGTTGTGCTTGTTTCCGCACATTGTAGTCAAATCAAAAATATGAAAATTGAAAAGAATGCTTATTGATATAGACCCGTGAATTGATTTAGGACACGAAAAAGACCTTTTGAACAATTTTCCCGGCACCGTTTTTTAGCCGATCCATAATAGCTGAAATAACGAAACTTTACATATAACTAGCTTTACATACAACTAGCTTATTTCTTGTGCAGAAGTCAATAAAGGTTGTTTACATTCATAACTAAAATTTGATTACTGTATCTTTTTTTCGTCTCTTAGAAAACGGTGGCGGGGAAATTGTTCAAAAGTTCCCACGTAAATTATTTCGTTCATTAAGCTTCAACTTTCAGTCATTCCAATGGAACGTATTGTTTTTCTATCTTTAGACAACCGTCGGCTTGTATTTTAAAGAATGAAGTTTCAACGAAATAAGTCGAAAAGAGCGACTTTCTGAACTTAAAAATATTTGGGTATATTCCACCATTTCCTGAAGTCCAAAGTCTCGAATTATAAATGTAATAGGGGCTAAGGGGATCCCCTACGCAAAGTCGGTCGTCCTTCTATCCTCCGAAGTCGGAAAATTTTGACCTTCCCCCATCTTACATGCATATGGGGTATTACCTTCCTGGTGAGGGGTCAGGCCGACCATACATGCATCTAGGGGTTGGCGGGGCTATTACCCCTCGCTAAAGTGTCAGCGAGACAGGTACTGTCCGGCGATTTTGAGCTGACAGAACGTTTTTTGCATCATTTTTGAGCTCAAAAGCAGTAAAAATGTCAAACTTTTTCCGAAGCTTTGCGCCGAATTTATTTTTTAATTTGCTTTCTACTCAAAAAAGAAGCCTAAAATTGATCACTTTTTATATTTCCTATAGTGTTAAAAGCGCTGTAATACAGTCAAAATTGTCTTAAATTGCTTTAAAATGTGGTATTACCACAGAAAAGCGTTTTATATGCTATTTCGAACATTTCGTCGTTTGAATGGCAAACAATCTTAAACACTAAATTTGGTCTGTCGATCCTGACCTTCTGGCAAAAGATTCTTTTTTAACTATTTTTGGTGCCTTTTTGCCGTTTCTTTGGCCGAAAGTCGAAGGAGGCCGACTACCCTCCACCCGAAATCGTGAACTATTACATATCCGTTAGACGCTTCCTATTATCTTGCATAACTTCTGACCGTACATGCGCACGGTCAAAAGCTCTGGGAGGGGGGTTAACCGAGTGCCCTTGGGGGAGTGGGGTAGAGGAGTAGTTTTTCACTTATTTAATGTCAAATCTTTGTACTTAATTCGTCTTATCTCATTTTTCATGAATATTTATGGTTGAATTCGCATTAGGGCGATAACAATATGGGCCGTGGAATGACCTTTAACATCAATCATATACAAAATAATGGAAGAATAGTGTCTAGATGAACGAATGGAACAATCTCTTGCTCGAAAAATAAGTATATGTACTTGAAATCACGCTATTGGCCGTCATTTGACACTTTTCCATGATTCAAGCAACCAGTTTAGTCCAATATGGCCTGAGGGGGTATGCTTCTCAAAAGTAAGTTGTGGCAGGGGGCATCCCCATACCCCCTGTGCGCGTATCTGCTTCTGGCCCTACCAAATCGCATTGTTTTGCTTTTTATGCTGTTTACAAGTCCATCCAATTTAGCTTCAGGAAAGTGATTAGAGCGGGCCAACAAGAGTCCAAAACCTGTCGATGGAGCATACAGTTTGCTGGTAAAATATTACCATTCCGTTTTCACTTGTACTTTCCAGAAGGTGTAAAATAGCTAAGAACGGCTTGAAAATAAGTTAATAAGGATTGCATTGTATAACGATCTATGCAGTTATCCACTTGTTATTGATATCGTAAACCATCGTTACCGTCAGTGGCGGATCCAGGATTTTCCTAAGGGGGGGCGGTACCCCTAAGGGGGGGGGCGGAACCCTGACTTGGGTGGAAAAATTAGCCGTTTTAACCCGAAAATCGCTAAAAGTCGCTCAAAAATCCATAATTTTGCGTACTATTTTGGGCCAAGGGGGGCAGCCCTGCCCTCCCCTAAATCCGCCCCTGGTTACCGTATTAGCCTTTTAGTCATATTTGTGAACCACTCTTTACACGCAGTACTTACTTTACACCATGAACTGTTTTGTTTTATAAAATCAAGATATTTAACAAAACTCGGTTTCTCACGCACTTACAAGAGTATCAATTTTGGATATTTTTCTTTGTTATTATTACATAGCTTCCAAATGCCCGATATATGCTCTGATGACGAAAGAAGATCTCTTAATTTGGTAAGGGTACCTTTTATTTAGCATTTTTAACGATAAAATTTATAAAGTATTTTAAGCTTGTTAAATGGAAGTGTAAAGTTGATGGTGATGCATTTTCGAATCGGAGCGGCGGACGGTTTTTTTAGATTAAAATTTTAAATGGTCAAAATCTAAAGCAATTTTGATTTCGATATAATCAATCGAATTTGGATTTCTCTATTCATACAACCATTAGCCATAATGTCTAAATAATCCACTTTGACTAAAGTGTAAAGTAATTCCCGGCATTTGTTCATTTTGAAGATTTTACATTTATTTTTCTAATATTTTATACTTTTCCTACTTTTTAAAATTTTTCCGCCCGAATTTTTTCCAATAATCTGATTTTTAATTAATTCAAGTACTTTTTGGGTTTTTTCAATAATTTTTTTATCAGCTTTATCTCTTATGCTGGGTTATTCAAAGTCGTTTCTTTGCACCACGTGCTTCTGCTCGATGAAAACTACAACGATAGTTTTAAAGAGAACTGAAAATTTTTGTGACTTTTTGACTATTTTTTCCGCATATTTCGAGTATTTATTTGTACGTCTACGTTATGTACGCATTCATATATTTTGGAATTTAGCGATTTCCAATCCTTTTTTAAATCTGTTAATGTGTGCGTAAGCCATATAATACATTTTGATTGATTTATACGCGATTTCGTCAATTTTCTATTTTTATTTTATAAATATTTTTTTAAACTTCTATATTTTTTAATGTTTTTATTATTTTCCAATTTTGGTTTCTCCCTTCTTGAATCGACTACCACGTTTTATATCATTAGTATTCGATGGTTTTTCGATGGTTTAACGAAATAGCACTACTTATCAGCTGTTGCATATCATTGCTTCCTTATTGTATTCTTTACCTTCGTTTATACTTTTGTACAGCTGTTTTTCGCTGCTACGTAAATATTGTTTCTTCATGTGTTTTAATTTTTGCTTGCTTCTCTCGCCAGTTTATATATATATATATATATATATATATATATTATATATATATATATATATATATATATATATATATATATATACGTATGTATATATGTATGTATATATATATTTGGTCGCATTTCTATGATTAGATTATTTGATTATTTTTCAATTTTTTCGGTTCATTTATTTTCATTTTGTTTTTTATTTTTAGGCCTTTGTTTTAGCTTATATTTTTCTTTTCTATGTACTTCTTATTAAGTTTATATTTTTCAATTATTGATGTTTTATTAGTTTTGCAATTATAACTTAAACATATGTTCATTTTTCCGGTTCTCAATTTGTTTGCATACTTATTCTACCACTTTTATTATACTTTACACTTATGATCATCCATGTAAAGTCTCGAAATTTTGAAGATCCTGGTCATTTTAGGGGGGGGTAAATGACCTCCAATTTCTGGTCAAAAACGGCTAAAAACGCCCAAAAACAGCCAAAAAATTTGATTTTTCAAAAATCGGGGGGGGGTTAAAATTTTTTGGCTTTGGGGGGATAAGGTGGACATCCGACTTTGGGTGGGGGATTTCTCCATACCCCCTGTAACATTTATGCTTATACAATGCTTTTTGCTATTTGCTTAACTGCATTCTTTTATTTTAATGTATTTAATTTAATTTAATTTTTTTATTTGAGCATCTGATTTTACTGCTTTTCGTTTCTAATTTTCGATCCTCGTTTGTTTTTTTTAATTTCTATTGCTTGTTTAGCGGTTGCGGAGACGGGCAAATGATTGGCTACTCGTGGGCCGGGATTATTAAACAAAACACAAAACCCGTTTTTATTATAAACACGAATTCGACGGGTTCGGAAATAAATGCAGTGCTTGATAATAACGAAGTGTGTTATTGATTTTTTGGCCACCTGCGCGCGGCAAATTATTAATAAAAAAAAATTTCAGTGCGGAAAAATAAAAACAATATAATGCGTATAAAAAGTGTAAAATATAAATTCATAAATTTTTAGTTATATCGTCGGTTTACGAAAATAATGCCTCGAAGTTTGCAGCCTTTTTCTTTTTAATTTTTAGCTTAAAATTAGGTTTTTTTTCTGATTTTCGGATAAAAAGATATATTTCGTTGTAGATTTTTTTAATCAAAAATTAGGTTATTTTGGGGTTCATGTTAAAATAGAGGCTTGACTCTTCGAAAATATTCTTGATTCTTTCGGAAAAATAAATAAATTTGATTTTCCATCATTTTTTCTAAAATGTACTTTATTTATGAAGAGCAACTCATTCAACCTGAAAATAATTTGTTTTCATTATTTAAATATTCATGCTAGATTTATTTTTGCTAGTAATTGATTTAAAATAATATATTCAATATTTGTGTATACAATTATTAAAAATAATTTTTGCATATATTTACAAGGAGTACATAACAGTCTAATGGTATTTGTTGGCTTACAATGTGCTATTTAAAAAAAAATTCTGATTTATTTTTTAAATTTTATATTACTTTTTTCATTGTTATTATTTAAATCTTTTGTACAATTTTCTACTAAGGTAATATTTTTAATCCATTTTTTAAACCTTCCAATGTATTAAAAAATTTGCTTTACGTTCTAATAATAAATAAAGTAAAAATGTAAATTAAATCTGAAAATTCACTTTCAGACCTAATTCTTAATTTTTATTGCAAAATGTTTCAAGGAATGTCCGACCACGGTTAAACAGTGAAATTAAATCTTTATTTCATTTCAATTTTGGGATAAGGCTTAATTTTTTTCGACAAGCAAGCATATGTAAGTTTTGAAAGGTGCATAGTATGGAAATCCTGAGGGTGGGGGGGGTGAAATTTTAAAGTGCCTTTTTTGGGTCCAAAAATGATGTTTATTCGTCAAAAACATCTTTTTCGGCGTTTCTGACAATGCTCTATCTTTCTAGTGCATAAAAACATGAAAATAGTTAGAAAAAATCAAAAAATCGAATACCCTTAAAAAGTACCCTTTCTATGAAATTTTTATAAATGTTGGGAAACTTTGGAAATATCGCGAATGCTGGGGGGTTAAAATTTTTTTGGGGGTGTGTGAAACCACCCAAACCCCCCAAGGTCATGTATGGTTACTATTCGAAAATTTCGCGGTTCGGTAATTTTAAACTGGCAGTTTTATGCCTGCGTATTGCAAACTTTATAACCTACAGCGAAAAGTGTGAAAGTAATGCGGAAGAAGTGTAAAATATGTAGGAAAGTTTTAGACTGTCTACATTAAACCCTTGCGATATCGATAGAATAAAATAAATGAATTGAGCATATTGCATACAGTCATTGCATTTTCAATATTTCTATTACAATGATTGTTCTTCAAAGCATCAGTTGATGTTATGTTGTTCTAGTTAATAGTTATTTTCTCTTATTCTGTTAATGATTTAAAGCTTAATTTTGAGAATTTTTCCGTACAAAATTGAAGAAGCAGTGGGATTTAGCTTATTCGATTATGTTTTATTTATTGCGCTTTGATAAAAATTAATCCGATAAGTAATTTTTAAGTTGTTTTTAATTAATCACTTTGATTTAATTTATTTGTTTAATCGAGGTTTGATAATTCGGAATTTAGATGCCATCACACCACTTATTTTAATCAATTTTTGAATTATTTTTCCATCTTATTTACAAATTAATCGTATTTTTGGCTCTCTTTTATGTTTTTTCTGTATTTCGTTGTTGACGATATTTATTTTACTCGTTAAAGAATTATATGATTATTACTTAGCTCATTCGTGTGTGTCGTATACGCTATTTTAGTGTAATATCGGTCTATTTTTTAACTTTAATTTCTATTACATTTTGCTAGCGCCTCTATATAGTTGAGCTAGTTTAGTTTACTTATATTTTAATGAATTGAAAGGTTTAAATTACCGCTCGCTTTGCTTTACAACGCGCTGCGTTTTTGTTATCAGGACTCTTTGACTCAATCTTCGGCACTTTACACAGCAGGTGGCGACTGCGAAATTCATTGCTGGGACATTGAGAGCAATAAAGAAAAGGTAAAGCGTTTAAAATGAGCCTCATGGTTTACAATATGCTAGTTCTGGGGCGGAGTGTAAACCAATATTTTAATGAACATTTATTTATTTATAGTATTTATGGTATTTATTTGTAGTATTTATGGTATTTATAGTATTTATAAGTGTAAACTAAAAGTTTAAAATTAAATCCGTACAATTTGTGTAAAGTAGATTTACTCAGGGCGTACGAAATTTTAGATTCTGTGAGAAATGTAAACCTTTTTTATTTTATTTGTGTCCGAAAATAAATTTTTTTCGATTTTGCTTAAAGACGCGTTTGTCATTGTTTTATTTACTAATCACCGGCCGAAAAATTCTGTAAATTTACCTTGAAAATCGCCACTCAATCGCTATGACAATTTTGTTGACCTTTTTGATGGGCTTAATTTGTAAATATTCATTACGTCAGACCAATACTGAAATTATAGTTCACGTTCCGAGTTCTGATCTCACTGTAGACTACTTGTTTTCTGCATCGTAGTGTAAAGTAAGCGCTGGTTTCGCTCTAGGAGCTTAGCTTATGCAAAAAATTGCCGATTTTTAGATCGTGCATTTTGTTTACACTAATATTTTTTGCAAGGCACGCCGCGATATTTCAGATATTTCGACGAGCATTGTAAATTGATTTTGTTTACACCAAGGCGTAAATGGTAGTGAATTTTGATAACGTTTTGGTGTAAACTGGCCTTTTTTCCTCGAAAATCTGGAAAAGAGTTTAAAACAAGTTTGTTAAGCCTAAAATTGTAATTATTTATTTACACAGACATCATTTTCGGGACACACCGATATGATCCATTGTTTATCGTGGGGTTCCGATAACTGCATTATTTCGGGTAGCGAAGACGGGACGGTTCGTTTTTGGGGTAAGCGTATTCTAATTTTAAAGGATTTTGGCTATTTATTTTTCACTAACTTCTCGTGCGAATTTTACTTTACACTCGTTGATGGTTCGGTTTTTGATCGGATTTTTCCTTTTTTATACTCTGCGATTACTAAGCCTATCGCAGCCTTTTATTTACACCGCATGCCGTACACTTTACATCAAATAAACTACTCGTAAATTTTAGTATGATGTTGTTAAATTTTGAATGGTGTAAAGAGTTGCGATTGGGCGCTGTGTTTATGCAGTGCTTGTTGATATCGTTTAGATCCTCTTATGTTTTTGTGATCTTGAATCTGAGAAGTTCTAGCGAAAAACCCAAAAAATGTGGATTTTCCATTTTTTTAAATTTATGTTAATTTCAGTCTTGTATAGCTTTTGCATTTGTAAGTTGGTATCATAGGTGGGTGGCTCCAAAGTTCTGGGGGGGTTGCAAGATTTTTTCAAAGGTCAAAAAATGGCTCAAAAATGGTGGTACGGCGAAAAAACACCATTTTTCAACGTGTCTCATCGAGCACTATCCATTGGCATCAAAAAAATTGCAGAAAAAAACAGAAAAAAAATTTCAAAAATTTTATTCTGGGGGGAGTTTTGGTTTCTCGGAGGGGTTGCATACCCCCAACCCCACTACGCCCGAATATGGTTGGTATACGTGGTCTGCTTTAATTGTCACCTTTTTTAACAAAAAAACTAAAATCGCTTTTAAGCTAAAAAACTGACAAGCGATTGGCGAAAACGGCTCAAAGACGGATTCTGTTCCGCTTTACACTTCTAGTTTTATTTTTCCTAAACTTTAGCAGAACACTGATTCGAACTCAAAAGATAAATCGAAGATATTCTTTTATAATTTTCCATGATTTTGATAGAAATTATTACTTTTTTCGAATTTTCTTATTCTTAGAAATTTTTTTTCACTTTCGCGGATTTCGCTATCTTTCATCCAAATCCAGCCAAATTTTCAGCCTAATTTCGTCAAAAATGTCAAATCTTCGTCTTTTCGCTTCATTTACCCATTTTCTGACTATATGTTTTCAATTTGCCCGATTTCTTTTGTTTTTTTATTGAAGTTTTAACGTTTTTACGTTCTAGAAAAATAGAATATCGTGGAAACGCCAAAAACTGATACTTTAGACGCGTAGCCATCTCTTTTGACCCCGAAATGCGCACTTTTAAAAAAGTTTCTTGCCCCTCACCTAAAATTTCCATCCTGTGCACGTCTGTCGGGTAATTGACCTACTGTTTCTCGCCAAAAAGGGCAAAAAGCACTTAAAAAAGCATAAAAGCGTTACTTTTTACCTAAATGGCAGGGATATAAAGGATCTAAGCCTTCGGCGACTGGTATGCGTAGGTGGGCGGCACCGAAAATTCTGGGGGTGCAAGATTTTTCAAAGGTCAAAAAATGTCCTTAAAAATGGTAGTATGGCGAAAAAATACCAATTTTTAACGTTTCTCATCGAGCACTATCCATTGGCATCAAAAAATTGCGGAAAAAAACAAAAAAAAATTTAAAAATTGAATTCTGGGGGTATTTCGGTTTCTAAGGGTTGCATACCCCCCAATCCCATCCCCCTTCCACGCCCAGGTATGCTGGTATGGTGTTATTCGATCGATTTTTTAAATTTTTCGAAAAAAATTTCTCCTAACTTATGGCTTAATCAACCGATCTTTTGGCAAGAACTCACAGCTTAGTCAGACATGGCGTGGGCGTGGGGTTTGGCTGGGCCGTAGATGCAGAGCATGGTCGATCTGGGGGCGGTCAACTTTCTGGGGGTGGGTTTTGGAACAAAGTGACTTCGAAAACTAGTGTAAGCACTGAAATTGCGCTAAAACTAGGTTTTTACGTAGTTTCTGGCCAATCTGAAGCATTTTAAAAAAATGTCCAATTTTTATCCATTTTACCTTCATATCGGCTTTCCCTAAAAAATATCCCATTTTCCCATTGTAGGGATCTAGACTTCCAACCCCTTTCTTCCCCTCTGAAGTGCGTGCCCTGTCTGGCTGGACTCCCTGACAGAGAACCGAATCAAAAAGACCCCCCAACATCGGTAGACCACTAAAATTGACTTTTCGGTGCTAATTTTAGCGATTTTCCCCATTGACTTCATAATGTGATTGTTGCCAGTGTTTGATTTTACTCGCTTTTCTAACATTTTTAATTTAAAATGAGGCTATTTCAAGTCTGAAATTTGTTTTCATTCGTTATTAAATTTCGGCTTACCTTTCCGCGAAGGGCCGTCTCGATTCAAAAATTTGAGAAAATACAATTTTTAAGGCACAATTAACTCAAAATTCCGATTTGCTTATAAATCCTAAAAACGCAATAAATTGTGAGCGATTGAACAAAATATAGTCAAAAAAATGATTATGCTGCCCTGAAATGCGGCTTTCTTGTGCAAACAGGTAGCTAAAAAGGCATTAAGCGACACTTTTCCTGCGAATTATTTTAAAAATCGCGAAATTGGGAGGAAGCTTCCCTAGAGGTTACCACCCAAGCCCCGTACGATCATGCATGGTCTGGTCAGTATCACATAAGCGTGTGGGGTCTGGACTCTTTAGAAAACAGGACCCTCTCATCGATAGCCCCTCCCAGAATTAAATTTTTGGTGCAATTTTTGGCAATTTGCCCCATCGTACCCCCACAGCATTCGGCCTTTGCCCACGCATGGTGAGGATGGTCATTGGGGTCATCTGGAATGTCCTTATGATTATTTGCGGCCACAAATGTTTCCGATATTTAGTGCACTTAAACAAGATTGTTATGGCTGAGTAAATAAGGGTCTATAAAAATCGTTCCTATACCCTGCGCGATAATTTATGCTTTATTAAATCATGATAATTCTAGGTTATAATATAATTTATAATTTATAATATTATTTATTTCTAATATATTTAATTTATAATCTGAATAATTTATAATATATTCTTTCTTCCTTTTATTTTTTTCTGATTTTAGAACATTCATCTTCATGCTATTTAAATCAGCTAATTTTTGCTCAAAATTCAATGTAAGTGTAAGTGTAATGCTGATTGAAAAAGTAGAATAATTACCTAAATGGCAGGGAAAAGTCAAAGTGCCCATTTTTTGACGAACAAATGGCAGGTTGAGTCTTATAAGGCTGAAAATTGCGAAAATTTGAGGCGCAGCATAATTTTTATAATTAAATACTTATCAGCTGTTGACTTATGCGTAAAGAGCTCTTTCCTAACGCTGACTCTCAAAATTCTAGTGTTTAAAGCTACGAGTTACTGCGTTTGCCATAATTACCGAAAATTGCACACAAAAAGGTCGAAAAAAATGCACGTTTTTTGAGCCCAAGGCTCTTAACGTTTTCATTTTTTCGCGACGCTCAAATTAAGGGTTTGGGGGTATGCACCCCCTAGAAACCAAAATACCCCCCAGTCATAAAAAACCCCTAGAATTCCAATTTTTGAAAATTTTTTGTGTTTTTTTGCAATTTTTTGATGTCAATGGATAGTGCTCGATGAGAAACGTCGAAAAATGGTGTTTTTTCGTCATACCACCATTTTTAAAGGCCATTTTTGACCTTTTGAATAATCTTGCACCCCCCAGAATTTTCTTAGTGCCCAGCCCACGTATGAACACAACTACCTTTCTAAAATTTTGCCTTCTACGGCCTTTCGCTATTTATGGATAATTTGTCCGTTTGTGTGGCTTTTTACAGATTCTTCGATTATTTCTGTCCAGAATTTAGCATAGATATACAACTATATAATATCTCAAAATTTTTGTCTTAAAAACCTTGTATTTTTGGTCAAATAACGAAAAATCGAAAATATGGCGCGAAAAGGCAAATTTCTGATGAAACATTTCAGGTTGTGGCCTAACATAAGTGCTAAAATTCCTCTACCTCTCCTTCTCTTGCACTTATGAGCTTAGAGATACCTTCCATACAAGCAAGAGGGGAATAGGGGATCCCCTTCCTAAAATTGTTAATTCTCGCCTTACCCCAAAGATAATCCTTGAGCCCCCGATTATTGGGCGAAAACTAACGTTTTTTAGTCATTTTTACGTGTTTTTTGGCTCTATTAGGCCAAAAAGCGAGATCTATACACTCTCATCCTATTCTTAAGATAGGCGGAGACCCTATCCAAAATTATGAGGTCAAAAGCAGTAAAAATGTCAAAATTTTTCCGGCGTCTGTATATACTTTGGCGCCAAAAATTGATCAATTTCTGTATTTTTCTAGTCTTAAAACTGATATAATGCAGTCAAAATGGACTAACATTGTTTCAAAAATTCGAAATTACCTTGAAAAATACGTTTTATTGGTTATTTTGACCATTTTAGTCGTGTAGACAACAAATAGAAACGTGCATCAGCTAAATTAACGTTTTGGATTTCACGAGATTTTACCCTCATCCTCTGCCGACCTTGACCTATGCCCTTGACCCCGTGACTTTTGACTTGTTGACCCTTGACCCGGTGACCCTGAACGTTCAATTTTTGACCCGTGAATCGATGACCTTGACTGTTGACCACGTACCCTTTAACCCAGTGATTTTTACTTATTTAGGCTGATAATCGTCAGGCACATAGCTGGCCCTCCTATTTTGGGGGGACCAACACCAATTTTGGGGGATCTAAGCCAAAAATAGCCCAAAATCAACGTGTGAAAAGTCCAATTTTCCTGGTTTTTCGAATTTTGGGGGTCCGGACCCCTCTCAGTCCCCCCTGTCCACAGCTACGTGCCTGATAATCGTATTTGCTCGCCATGCTAATAATTTTTCTCAATTTCAAAGAGAACATGAGCAAATTGCCGTTTTCTCTAAATTTATTTAGTGCGTTACGATCAATTAGTTTCGATTTCTACTACGGTTTTAAGGTTCTACATTTCGAGCCATTCTCCGGTCATAAATTTATCAATTTTTTTAAATTAAATTTTCAATTTTTCTCAATTTTTATCCAATAAATCCATTTCTTATTTCTGAGACGTGAGAATAGGCAAGGACGCCGTCCATGTCTTGAATCCGTTCGATTCGGATTGTTGTCGTAAAAACCGCGGCAAATGGATCGGCGCCTTGGCCTCCAATCGTGATTGGCTGGTTTGAATTTTTCCCAATTTTCGGCAGCATGCTGCTTTTTTTGTCATTTTTATTCAATCGAGTTCTCTCTTTTTACGCGCATTTCATACGTATTAAAACGATTTTTTATAAATTTATGTAGGAACTTTTTTTATTTCATTCCGCACTGCTATGTTTTATATTATTCGCGCTGTCTTTCATTTTATTCTTAACTTTTTCCTTTTTCTATTCTCTTTGTGCGCTAAATACTCTGCCGCTTTTAACTTATTTTAGCTATTATCCCGATCGGAAATTAGAATGGAATGAAAGTTGAAAAAGATCCGTAAATATATGAAAATTTAGTTCCGTGTAATTTCTTTGTGAGTTTGTAGAATTTTTTCAACCCTTCCGCGTCTTTGGGGCAAAAGCTTGTTTTTTTAGATCATTTTTGCTTGTTTTTTCTGGAATTTCATGGCCAAAAATCTTAGCCCTCCCTAAATATTGAGCCGTTAGTGCATGTAGCTGTAGATTAAAGGCCTTTCAATATTCATATTTTTATACCGTTTAATTTCTTCGTTGCGATCCGGCACTACTTTTTTATAAATGATTTAGTTTAAATATGGAGTGCAAATGAAGAATAATTTTCAATTTAGGTATGCGGCGGTGGACCGCAGCTCGGACTTTGGCACATCGGCTCCTATAATTTGGTCAGCGTGCTCGAAACGGCTGATATCGATCATCATTGCGTG